>JADRCD010229557.1:2545-14306 GCA_019843815.1 Montemys delectorum
GAAGGAAGCAGGCTCAGGATTTGGGGAAGGAAGCAGGCTCAGGATTTGGGGAAGGAAGCAGGATCAGGACTTGGAGAAGGAAGCAGGATCAGGGCATGGAGGTGAAGCAGGCTCAGGACAGGGTGTTATTTCGGAAATCTTCTAAGAAATTGTATTTATTTTGAAGTTTCGTCTTCCTTCCACTATTGACCGACATTCTTGTATGATCCTTAATCAAGCATCTGTAACATGATCCTCCTTTTTTGCCCATAGAGGTAGTGTTCTACAAGTTAGGTCGAAGTTCAAGGTATACACAGAAAGACAGATCTACGAGAGAGGCTTTTTAGGTAAAGTGAATTATATCTTTAGTGTAAGACAAAATTTCCCACTATATCCCACCAAACTTCTGGGCTAGTACACACATGGCTAGTGCCGAAGCTCGCTGTGGGTCCTTTGTAGTCTTCAATCTGGACACCAGAGTAAAGCCCAGCTACCCTCTGCTAACAGAGTCCCAGCTGCAGCCTTTACAGCTGTGGTCCTCACAGTGGAGTTTCTGCATGGTGAAGTGGTGTACAAAGCAATCCTCTGAGGCCAAGGGAGAGGTGTGAGCATGCCTACAAAGACTCCTTCCTTGGCGGATCATATACTGTGGGACCCTTTCTCTCACACACACTAATATATTGGTAGACTTGTAAAATTTATAAATACATATTGAGAATATACACCAAAATACATTTTGCTAGTTGAAGTGTATAATACACTTTCCAAAATAGAATATTTTCATATATTTCTAAATATCATGTTGCCAAAATATTTTACTGAGCTTCGGAAGTATATGAAAGGCTAATCTGGGTGGAACAGATGGAATAATTAGATTGTAAAGGAGGAAGGCCTGGTACAAGGCTGGGCTGTGTGCTTTCCAGCGCAAGAGCAGGTAGCTCACTTCTTGCTATGTTCTCTCAACCCTGTCACTGCAGTGAGAGCTGGAAATGAACCACAGGCCATGCCAGGCCGGAATTAGCCTAGAACCACAGCCTCAAACCCTGACTCTGCCTCTTTAGAGAAGAGGAAGCTACATGTCTCCAACAGCCCTCGTTTAGCAAGCAGATGTAAGGAGCCACATATAATTAATAATAATTAGTAGTAAGTAAAAAGACACCATTTAACATTAGCCCTCTCCAACGAAATAACTGAGCCACATTTAAGTTAACTTGTCCTTTTAAAAACGATGCTTTCAGGATCTACTAGTATTTAACCAAATGGAAGCTTTTTTCCCTGAAAGAAAAATCCCTCAATATCGCTCCCATGAACTGTTCTGTCTTGGAACAGCTGACATAAACTAAACAATGCCAGACCCAACCCAAACAGACACAGGAATAACTGTACACAGCATATCTTCTTGGCTTCACTTTCATGTGGAATGTGTGTTTCTATTTTGATCTTTTGTCTTTTTTTTTTTAATTAAGAAACATTTTTAAACAGCAGCAACTGGAGTTGACTTTTTAAAAAGTTTCCAAACATATTAAGCCACACATGGTAGAACCTACTGCTGGAACATTCATAAATGTCTCACCAACTGTGTTTATAGCTGATTTTTTTTAAAAAACTGGTTTGTTTTCATTTAAACCTTGACCTGAATTTTTTAGCTTCAGTTATTTCCACAAATTATATAATAAAACCGTCTAAATCATTCTAAATTTCTAACACACAAAACTTGCTCTCACAATAAAATTATAATAATGTGATCACATCATAGTGAGGTTTTACTGTGTGTGGGGTTTTGACATGGCAACTGGACAGTATAGACAAGACTACAAAAGGCTGGAACATGAACAAACCCAGTGATTCCACTGTACTCTGACTTTTTCCCAACTACTCTCAAGCATTATAAACATTCGCTGCAATGAAAAACAGAGCAAACAAACCCTAGAAATCCTAAAGCAACTTCTTTTCTTTAGTTCAGCCTTTTAAACTGTACCTTGTGCCCTAAAGGAAGACCAAAAAGAGTTCATAATATAGGAGTTTGAACAAGGCTAAACTTACGAGCCCGGACCAACTGTACCCAGATAGGGACTTCTGCCTCTCACCTGTTTCATCTAAACAAACATATCACATGTATGCTCTATGAACAGACTTTCACAAAGGAGTTAATTCACAGACCCAGAGTAAATGTAACAGAATTATCATGTCTCTCTTTAAAAGGAAGAAAGAGATTAAGGAAAGGGGAGAGAGGGAGGGAGGAGTGGGAGGAGGGAGAGAAGGAAGGGATGGAGGGAAGGAGGGGTGGAGGAAGGAGAAAGGAGTTGGTTCTTCGTAAGCTTCTGTGGACAGAGGGCAATCTTAGCCCTCTGCTTTCCACACCCAGCTATTCCTCCCCTAACAGGTGGTTGCTTCTGGAGCTCTGGACACTTGACAGAGACCCTGCAGCCAATTACCTCAATCTCCTGTGCCCAGGCCCTCCCCTCCTCACTCTGAGTTGGCCTATCAATCCCCAGCCTCCACTGGGGACCCTCTCTAACGCTACTACTGCTGATAAATGACCTGTTAAAGGATCATAAATAAACTCCTAATAGACAGATTCACTGTTCTCCTGATGGTCTTTGAAAGGCTGAAAAGGAAACACCTTTTTTTTTTTTTTAAACAGCTATAAACAAAATCTTGACAGCTGGAAATTTACTGGAATCCATGGAGTGGGATCTCTAACAGTAAATAACCATTCAACATTTACTCCTCTCTCTGGCACCTGAACATAGCATATGCAGCCTCAATGAGAAGCTGTTAACTGACTTACAGAAAGCAAACTTGATTTTAATACACACAGGTAAGAAACACCTCAAGCAAGCCCTCCACTGTCCTTCAAGGTCCTGCCTCAGTTTCTCACACACATGCCTCACTCCTCTTATTCTCTCTCTCTCAGCTCCCTTAGCTATTTCTCTCTCATGACTCCCTTCTGCCAAAGCACACTTGCAGGTGGATAGCAGAAAAGGGGACTACTTCAAGGCCACTGATGTCCCCTAAAAGCAACCCACTTAATACCTGTAATGGAAAGGAATCCCGTTTAACTGTTCTACTGGGAACATCACAAATCTTTTGTAATACTACTACTGGATTTACGCTCAGAACTAAAACAATGCCTTCAATATTTTAGTGATTGGCATGAATGATGTAATCCACTTTAGAATTTAAAGCTGTCACGTAAGGAAATCTCTAACAGCTGAAGGCCACACGGTCTTATTACTACAAAAAGCCTCTTAGCCACAAACTGTAAGCTGAAGGTTACGACATTTATGACTGTGCAACGTAGCTTCACATTAAATCCCAAAGTGGGCTAAGCACCTCAGCCTTCCGAAAAGTAAAAAGACCAGACTGGCTTCCAAATAAAACAACGGTAACACTGCTCTGTAGCAAAAGTATGTAACTCCGCAGGACTTTGAGCTACGTCATTTAACATGTAATCAGTGCTTGCTATATACACTGCCCTAAGGACCTCACAAGTACTAACTCGTCCTTGTAACAACCTTGTCAAGTCCGGACCACCAGATCTCAAGCACATCAACTTGCTCATCAGTGTGGTACTTCTCCAGAAATGCCCAAATCTAAAGTTACTACCAAAATATAACCTTTACGAATGTTTTCAAGCTGACTAAATATATTTGAAAACTTCAAGATATATCAACAGGCTCTTTTAGGAGGCTGGAGAGATGACTCGGTGCTTGAGTACACTTGCTGCTTTTACAGAGGATCTGGGTTCAGTTCCTAGCACTCACACGATGGCTAGCAACAATCTGTAACTCCAGCTCCAGGGAATTCTATGCCTTCTGACCTTGACAGCATCAAACACACATGCGCTGCATATATATATATATATATGCATATATATATATGTGTGTGTGTGTGTGTATGTGCATGTGTGTGCGTGTGTGTGTGTATATATATATGTGTATATATATATGTGTGTATATATATGTAGATGTAGGCAAAATATTTACATACCTAAAATAAAAATTAATCTAATATAATTTTAAAAGGCTCTTATAATTTTTCTCTGTTGTACAAAACAACTGGAAAGTCAAAAATAAATGTCTTTTGTCATGTGTTGTTCCTAACACATCAGGAGGCAAAAGCCAATGACTGGCTGCTTCATCTTCTACCTTCTGATGGCCATGGCACCAGAAGTTCTTAGTGAGGGGTATAGTAAAACAGGCCTGGTGTGTGTGCCTGTAATCCCAGCACTTGGGAGGCAGAGACAGGCTGAGCTCAGGCCAGCCTAATTGACACAGGGAGTTCCAGGCCAGCCAGGGTCAGCCCACACAGGGATTCCCTTGAGCAACTGTGAACTCAACAGGTAAAAGAGGCCAGCTGAAAAGGTTCTGCATGTTCTTGAGAAGTCAGCAGACTGCCCTTTCACTATATGGCTTGTAGAAAATCAGAGGAACCATTTCAGACAGGCTTCCACTTTTAAGGGTGTTGTACTTCTTAGTCCTCATTTATATCAGAAGTAAAGAATGCTTGCTCAAAGTTGCAAGAGAAACATTGCCACTCTTTTTCCTCCTTTCTTCTCATGACAACCTTACTCTCTGAATCCACACCATGAGTACAAGGTCTAATATCCCCATTTCACATGTCCTTAAAGACATAAAAAGCCTTCCCCGCCACTGCTACACCAGTTGGTATTGAGAGTCAGGGAGAGGGTGATGTTGTCTTTGGTAGTACACAGCCTTGGTGCCCTGATCAGGCTCCAATGCATCGTTCTAACTAAGGCCCCCACAGATGGCTCTGCTTAAGTGAAATGGGTTATAAAACAAAGCCACAAGTGACAAATGTGGGAAAGAGACTGACGGGGGTGATGGGTGTGGGAGGGAGATAAGAGAAGTGGGTGGAGTAATTAGAATGCATTATACATTCCTATGAAATTAATTTTAAAAGATCTAACTGTATCTTGTGTGTTCTCCATACCTCCTTAAGCTGTCAAAATCAAAGTGAAGTAAGGTTTTCCAACAGAGACTTCACATGTTTAAGAGAATGAAGTCACAGTTGCTACCTGGGAAGCAAGTGCATACACAGCATTGTCTGTCTCTGTCTGTCTCTGTCTCTGTCTCTGTCTCTCTGTCTCTCTGTCTCTCTGTCTGTCTCTCTCTCTCTCTCTCTCTCTCTCTCTCTCTCTCTCTCTCACACACACACACACACACACACACAGAGGCATGCAAGCATGCATACATCTTTGACATTCTTGCTGTATAAGGCTCTACTGGCTTGTGTGCCTATTTTTAATTTTAGTTCTTTCCCCTCTGCAACAGAGAAGACTAGTTCTATATATTGCTTAGGTTTCAACCCACACTGTCTGCTCTGCAAGTGACCCTTTGTAATTTGTTCTTTACCACTCGTCAATCCATCAGGGGAACCTGAACTATTTTTACTTTGTTTTTAATCACTTGAGAAATTCTGAGCAGCAACAGATCCAACCATAATGATTATTTAATTACCAACCATTTTACTCCAAGTTAATATTGATTCAACAATTTGGCCTACTGTAAACCCATTAGTAAGTTCCAGCTTTAGGAATAGTACTACTCTTGTATAGAAGGGATTTGCCTCGACAGGATGGGACAGGCAAAGGGAATGCCAAACTGTCTCCATTCTAGCTTCTGGGAGTTTCCCTGGAAAGAGTCACCATCAGCTACTAGCATTCTACCACCTAAGGTTGCCTGAAAGCCAGGATCAGGACACACACACACACACACACACACACACACTACAGGAACATGTAAGATTAGAAGTAAGATTAGACAGGAACTCTATCAACAAATGAAAGAATTCATGAGAAAGGCAAGTAGAAGTAAAAGGCCACCTTTACCTATCTGGCATCATCTTTGGCCACACCACTGCAACAACGGATCAGACGACCGCTTTTCCAATAACTACAGGTATCTGGCTTTCTAATTAAACTACCATATTATAGGAGGTCAAGGTCACAGGCTTGGTCTTTATAGGAATCTAACAAGTACTGTTTCATGGTCAAAAAACTTGCCTCTTAACCTCAAGCTACTATAATCCTATCACTTACACAAAAGTGACTCATAAGACAAGAGCCAACCATGCAAAGCCATACCAACACTGGAAAAAACCTGGAGCACCCAACCTGTGAGTCAACCCACAGAACAAATTTCATTTCAGAACTTCCTGATGATCTGCACCTCAAGGTCACTTAGACAGATGTAAAAACCCGGTTTTGCTACTTTGGGTTCTACATATAACCTTGAACAAGTTAATTTTCCAAAGCCTTAAAGAAAATATATTAAGAATCAAGGAGAGTTTAACATGAGGGGCTAGCACAGGTTAACTTGGCCCCAGTGCCTTCTGGAGACATACTTGAATGACAGAGTACAGGGATGAAGTCAGGCCCGCCTGTGCCAACTCTGGATCTGCAGCATACTGGCTATGAAACACAGAATAAATGACAGTCTCATTACAGCTCCACGCAACTGAGATGAACGAAGGCTTTCACGCAGGACCTAGCATACCACAGATGTCAACAAATGGCAGCCCCTTCTCTAACCATTAATAAGATGAGACACATTATGGTCATCATGATCCATTGACTAATGACTTTCAAAGTATGGTAAGGGAACTGTGGGTACCAGAAAAACCAGAGATGTTTGTTGACCAAAAAAAAAAAAAAAAAAAAAAAAAGGGAAGAAAAGAAAAAAAAAAAAAGCCTGTGTCTCACCTACTCCAGAAGAAGGGCACTAGATAATGCTACTTTCTGAATCAAGCTTCAAGCTTCGTGAGCTATGTAGAAGTCATTGATCCTGCAACACTGTGCTGCACCGCAGGGACCGCTGCCATCCAACACTTACTCTTTCTCTACTGTGTCAAGAGAACTGCCCTGTCTCTGCTGGGTTTTCTTCAGCATTCTCCTGCACACAGGCAGAACCTTAATAGGTTTGTGGGTTTGGGGTCATTTCCACAGGCTTTCCTTAAGTGATGCTTCTATCTTGGTGTGTGTGTGTGTATGTGTGTGTGTGTGTGTATGTGTATACTTATATACATATTGCCTATGATCAAGTTTGGATAAATCACGGCCTTGTACAAATTCAAGCTCCAGGGAGTGTACTTGTTTAAAGGGCTATTCAAAAATATAAAATAAAATAAAATAAAAAGAAGATCCAGATGATAAGATGCCCACAAAGTCTGAAAAGCCATTCACAAAAACAGTCTGACAAGCATTTTTTTGTAGCCCACAGTTCTTGTTTAAACTGATTTTCAACACAATTTTACTTCTAACACAATGAAAGCATTGGTTAGAAAAATATAAACGAGAACTACCCCAATTGAGGTTATACCAATGCCAAAGTTTTGGCTATGCACATGTACATGTGCTGGATAAAGATCAAACTGTGCTATAGTCAAAAAGTCTTAAAACCCCTGAAGGTAGAGTTGTTAAAAGGCAATTGGTTAAGCATTTATTACAACTGACCTTGAATAATTTTTATAGAAAAGATGACCTGGGGAATATAAATCTTCATAAAACTATCCCTACCGCTTACCAAAGCACTTCTTTCTTCTCCCAATGTGCAAGGCACACATTCTTGCAAGGAATATACATATTTCCTATGATCAGGTTTGGATAAACCATGGCCTTGTACAAATTCAAGCTCCAGAGAGTATACTTGTTTAAAGGGCTATTCAAAAAGAGAAAGAGAGAGAGAGAGAGAGAGAGAGAGAGAGAAGATCTAGATGATAAGATGCCCACAAAGTCTGAAAGGCCATTCACAAAAACAGAAACCAAAGCAAAGTGCTTCGAGAGAATTAGATATAATTGGGTTTGACTGCATTAAAAACACTATATTCTAAAGAGCATAGAGGCTCTTTACCAAGTCCCCCTTCTCCTTGTTGCCTCCCACTCAGGCCACGAGTCCCCTTTTCCTTTGTGCATTGCTTGCCTGCATGTGCCACCCCATGTCACAGATACAGCACAAATATGTGCAGACAAGTATTAGATGTCACTGTCCTTCCTATACCATCTGTGTAAGAGGTTGTCTAGTTCCCCTTCCTAGCAGGACAAGCACCTGCGTTGGTGTGGGAACAATTAATACTATGATGACCCTATTCTCAAAGCACCCAAATGTCCCAAATTAGAAACCTAACTAGCAATCTTTCACACTCACAGAGCGCTAATGTCCAGGGTCTGTGTGTTTTAAACAAGCTAAGAATGCATTAATTTTATAACCCATTCAACATATAATTAATTCTACAAAGACATGAAAATCTTCCTAGGAAGGGGGCCTAAGGGAATGAAGTGAGTGCCACTTCAGTGATTTCGCTGTATGAAATGCACTGTGGACCCACAAATCACCAGCAGTAGCAACAAATAAAAGCTGCATGCATGCTTCCTGCCTTACACCACAAAGGAAAACACTACTACATTTGCACACCACAGCATTTCAGCCTGGGTTCCTGCAAAACCTGGGATTTGGTCATATTGTGTAAACATGCGTGTGTGTCTGGTGTGTCAGGGAGAGGTGGGAAGCTAAGGGGTGGGACTCGCCAAAAGCAGCTATTTAAGAAGATTCCTTTCTCTCCCATTCATTCTTTCTAGCTTCAGTGTCTGGCGTGGTCCTTAGTTGCTCACTGGCTTTTCATTAAGACAACTGACAAAGCTCTTAGAACTTCCCATGTGTTATTTTCTTTTTCCTCCACACACTTTAAAAAGAACATCAAAATCATTCAATATATGTTTTGTATCTTTTTTTTTTTAAGAAAGAAAATCACTGTCCTATTTCCTCAGGCCAAAGACCCCCCTAGGTATCAGGCTAAATATGATCCTTTGTTATATGTCCAAAAATATCTCCACCACATGGTATTGGGGAAACTGGAAAATAAATTATTCGTATTCCAAGAATGTCACAGCTATTGTCATTAATTTGTTTTACCTCAGCGAGTCCGATTTCATACTCTTCTCACTGAATCCTACATGCTTCGCCTTTTCTCCCCGAACACTCCATTAATAAATCTACGGGCTGAAAAGAGGACGCCAACCAAGCGCCCTTCATGCACAATGGTACTCTCCAAGCCTGAGACATCTCTAACCACGGGAAAGTTAACCTTCCAGCAAGATGCCCACCCAAAATCGCCCGGGAAAGAGAGGTAACAGAGGGGCTGCGGGAGTGCAACCTCTCATTTCTCCACCTCCAGAGAAAGGGAGGGCATGACAAGAAAGCTGAGTGGGAAGGTGGGCGAGTGGGAGCGACCGAAATGGGTGCTGAGGGGGTGGGCGGAATGGGAAGGTGGAGAGCCTGGAGAAGCATGGGGAAGCTCAGCACAGGGTTCAAGAGCAAGGCGGGGTTCGAGAGTGAGGCGGACGCGGCGGCCGGGACTCAGGGCGCGAGGGGGCCGGTCCTCACCGTTGAACGCCCCTGCTTCCGCGGCCTCCTCCTCCTCGCCATTCTCGGAGTCGGAGCGCATGGGCTCCTCGGCGAAGTTGACACCCTTACTGGGGGTGCCGCCCCCGGCGGCTGCGCCCGCGTCCCCCCAGGTCCTGCCCTCATGGCCGAAGCGCGCGGCGCCCTTGCGCTCATTCTCCTGCTGCAGCCGCGTGAAGTGCTGCAGCGCGAACTCCAGCAGGTCGGCGGGCTGGTGCCTTAGCACCTCCACCGTGAAGCCCTGCAGCAGCTCCGTGAGCCCCGCCGGGATCTCGATGCTCATCCTGCCTGTGCACGCCGAGGCGCCTGGACGCCGCCCTCGCCCCCTATCCTATCCGCGGTCCGGTCTTGGGCTGCGCGGCCCCCGAGCGAGCGCCCCGGGCGCTACCGGCTGCGAGCGCGGCGCACTGGGGCCCCGGCGAGGCTGCTCCGTGAGGCGGCGGCGGCAGAGCGAGCTCAGCCAGGGGAGGGTTGGCAGCATCTCCAGCTCCTCCCGCTCCCGCTCCCGCCGCCGCTGCACCGCCCCCCGCCCGGCGCCCCGCCCCCGCCCGCGCGCCCACGTGATCCCCGGAAACCATGGCAACCCGGCGGGCGGGAGCACTGCCGCCTCTCAAGTGGCCTCCGGGTGGAGGCAGCCGGAGCCTGGGGCGTGGGGCTGAGGCCCCGTGCTCCACCTGAGCTCCCAGAGCACATCCCACGCATCTCTCTCCCTGTCCCACTCAAGAGTTGGTGCTGCGCAATTCCTTCTGAAACTTCAGCCTCCACATGGGTGGCTTTTCCTTTTCCTAGAATCCAACCGCAGGAGAAACGTGCGTGGTGTCTTTTGTTAGTCATGCAGCCTTACTGGTTCTCTTTTGGATAACAGAGACGCTGCCGCTTGTTTGGTACATTTTCTTTTTGCTAGGTTTTATTCCGCCTTTTAGCTTCCTGGCTGTGAGGGTTTGCCTTACAGATGCTCTGCCACACCGGGCTTAGGACTTTTCCTACTGGTTACTGAGACAAAGGCCGCATGTATTGTAAAGCACTTACCAAAGTTCGTTGATATCCTTCAGGCAGGATACAGGGTAGTCAAGGCTGACAGCAAAGGGTGTGTGTGTTGCCTGATTAGCCGCTTGTTGCTTATTTTTAAAAACCTTTCCTGACATCTTGAGGCATTTCAATTAAATCTCCAAATTTTGAACATAGCAATATAAAGAAAAAGAGAACTACACATTTGTGCTTTTAAAAGAAAGCCCTTGTCTTTAAAACGAGCCTATTCTGAGAATTTTGAAACAGAAAAAAAAATTATCTTTTGCCAAATTAAACGCTATTTAAATACACATACTTGACTTTCTATGATGCTTGTTTCATTGTAAAGCGGTTCAAGTGCAAACTTGCTTTGCTGTTCTTTCTTGAGTTTTATTTTATTCCCTTAGTTATTCTCATTTACCTTTCTGCCCACACAAAAGAGAAAATATGTGACTCACGAAACCCAGAAACTAGAAATCAAAAATATGATTTTGTTTTATTTTTTAAATGCTTCTTACCCATTTGTTTACAATGTTGTTTATCTTGTATTGTTCCATAAGGGAATTCATTTCTCAAGTTCAGTTCTTAACCTCATAATAACAATACTGATGTGTGTGGTTTTTTTTTTTTAAATAACATACTTCTAAATTGTAATTGTGGAGTGTGTAAGAAATAAACTCAGAAAATGTGATCTTCACATGAGGCCATATGGAACATAATATTAGTCAAGTTCTCTACCAAAATGTTTTACAGATCCAATAATCTAAGATGTATTTCTATCATGTTTCTTCATTTATAATGATGTTTACATTAATTATAATTACTATTACTCAGATGCAGCAGAAAATGCAAAGTATACTAGTTAAGACAAGATGGGATTTTATTTATCTTGCCTTTGAGGTACTCAATGGCAATTAAGAATCCACACTCATTCAAGCTCATTGCTGTGTAATTCTGGCTTTATGGCTCCTCTTCCTCCAGTCATTTGTCTAAGTCAACTAACAGGGAAAGAGAAGGGAACATCCCCCCAACCCCCAGCAGACACACCTCATCTTTTCTTTTGGCTAGAATTTTTGGCCACACATATATTATTTTCTGAAAGTAATGGTACCTTCCAGCCCATGTGCTCTTCCACAGAACAACTTTGCCATTCCTATGCCGGGAGTGGAATATGAGTGGGATTGTGACTGCCTTGGCTGGTGGTGCATTTAGAAGTCACTCTAGCCCTCTGATAGGTGTCTGACCAAAGTTCTGATCCATGGAGTTGGTGAGCCCTTAAAAAAGGAGGAGGTATGTGTTAGCCTTGAGATCTTGGGATAGTTTATTGCAGAGCAATAACAATTAAATGCTAC
>JADRCD010229559.1:0-18021 GCA_019843815.1 Montemys delectorum
TTTTTTTTTTGAGACAGGGTTTCTCTGGGGGAGCTTTGACTGTCCTGGAACTCACTCTGTAGACCAAGCTGGCCTCCAAGTCAGAGATCTGCCTGCTTCTGCCCTCTGAGTGCTGGGATTAAAGGCATGTGTCACCATGGCCCAGAATGTTTATAAATTTTTAAGGTTTATCATTTTATATGTATGAATGTTTTGCCTGCATGTATGTATGTTCACCAGGTAGAGGTCAGAAGAGGGTGTCATATCCCCAGGAACTCATGTTATATAGATGACTGTGAGCCATCATGTTGGTGCTGGGAATGGAACCCAGGTCCTTTGGAAGAGCAGCACGTGCTCTAAACCACTGAGCCATTTTTCCAGCCTCCCTATTGCATTTTTGTTACTCATTGTGACCTGAGTTGTCCCCACCCCTGTCCCCAAACTCATATATTGACATTCTAATCCTTGGTACCTAAACATTTACTGTAGTTAAAGACTTAGTGTTTCAAGAGGCAATCAGGTTGAAATGAGGCCACTGGGTTGGCCCTCATCCAGTATGACTGGTGTTCTCATAGGAAGAAGCATCAGGACTGTGTTGGTCATTCTATGTGTTGCTGTGACAAAACATGAGGCAGAAGCAACTTCAGGGGGGATTTATTTTGGGGCATGATTTCCCAACTTTCAGTCCGGGCAGGGAAGGCAGGACAGAACAGCCCAATCCACGGCAGAAGAATAGATCATACAACAAGGTTCCAGGAAACAGACAGAGCAAGTCAGGGACCAGAGGTAGGTACAACCTTCAAAAGCCCTGTCTCCCTGTGGTGACTTACTTCCAACAGCCAGACACCACCTTCTAATGGCTCCATAGCCTGGTGCCACAAACTGAGGGCCAAAGGGTCAGAACACGAGATTCCGAGATGCTAGCTCCTAATTGTGACAAGGTTAGAAACACATGTAGAAGGTCATGGGGGAGGTGGCTAGCTGCAAGTCAAGGAGTCCTAAGTGTGTTAGGGGGGCACATGCAGGAGTGTGTGGAGGTCCAAGGACAGCTTTTAGCAATTGATTCTCCCCTTTCACAGGGATTAAACTCAAGTCATCAGGCTTGGCATCAAGGTGTCCTTACGGACTAAGCCACCTTCCTGGTTCTAAATAGTCCTTTAGTAAGATGGTGGTAAGGTGGTAAAACAGACAGGAGAGTCTGCGTCCCTTGCTCAGGTTTCAGGCTCATATTGAGTCTGTGTTAGTAGGCTCAGAACTGAACACATGATTCCGTTTCCCCACTCTGGATAGTTCAACTGTGGCACAAACTGCTCAAGTTCTTGTGTTTGAACTTTTTTGAGCCTCAGCTGGTCTCTATGGCTTGGCAGGTGGAAGCTTTAGACCATGGGCCCTGGCTGGGAGAGGTGGGCCAGTGGGTGGGTGGGGCTTTAGGGTTTTAGAGTCTGGTCCTGCTTCCCATCCTCTCCTCTGCTTCCCTGTCCAGCTTCAAGTGAGGGAAAGTGCATCATAGAGTCTCACTCCTAGAGTTGCTCTTTCATGCTTTCCCCACCACAGTGGATTGTATCATCTAAAAAAAAATGCAAACCAAAGTAAACCTTTATTCCTTAAGTTTTCCTGTCAGGTGTTTGTTCACAGCAACAACAGAAGTAATGAATGTATTTCCTTTTGTTGGGATAAAATGGTTAACAGGATTAGAATTAACTATTTCCCTCCCTATAGGCTGGCCTATCTCTGAGTTCACCTTAGCAGATTGGTTGTGATTAAGTGACTTTCTCTGAAGGCAGACCTTGCTAAGAATAGTATTCAAGGGGCTGGAGAGATGGCTTACAGGTTAAGAGTACTGCTGGTACCTGGGAGGTGGTGGCACATGCCTTTAATTCTGGCACTTGGGAGGCAGAGGCAGGAGGATATTTGAGTTCAAGGCTAGCCTGGTCTACAGAGCTAGTTCCAGGACAGCCAGGGCTACACAAAGAATGCATGTCTCAAACAATCAAACAAAAACAAAACAAATAAAAGAAAATAGAAGGAAAGAAAAGAAAAAAAAGTACTGGCTGCTCTCCCAGAGGATGCAGGTTCAATTCCTAGCACCCACATGGCAGCTCACAACCATCTTGGACATCCAAGGGATCTGCCCCTGTGCCAGGTAGGCTTATGTCACCTTGACACACAAACTAGAGTTTTCTGAAGGGAGGAAACCTTAGTAGACAAGCTGGTAAGGCATTTTCTTAATTAGTGATTTGATGGGGGAGGGTCCAGTTTGTTGTGAGTGATTGCTACCCTGGAATGGTGGTCCTGGGTTCTATAAGAAAGCAGGCTGAGCAAGCCATGAGGATCAAGCCAGTAAGCAGCACCCTTCCATGGCCTCTGCGTCAGCTCCTGCCTCCAGTTTACAGCTCTGTGTTGCTATCTTGACTTTTTTTGATGATGAATAGTGAAATGGAAGTGTAAGCTGAATAAACCCTTTCCTCCCCATCTTACTTTTTGGTCATGGTGTTTTGTCTCAATAATAGAAACTGTAAGACAAACACTCTCTTTTGGCTTCCTCCAGTACCAGGCATGCACATGGTACACAGACATACATACAGACAAAGCATCTATACACACATACAATCACACACATTGGTGCTGTGAACTGAACTTGAGTCCTCTTGCTCTGCCAGAGCAGTTTGTCCTCTCAATGGCAGAGCCATTTCTCCAGTCCTGGATTTTGTGCTTCATTTATTTTTACTTATATATTTGCTTATTGTGCAATGTGTGTGTCCATGTGTGAGCATGCACATGCTGTTATGCACTTGCTACAGTGCCAGTGTAAGGTTGAAGGACAACTTTAGGGGTTGGCTCTTTCCTTCCACGGCAGGGAGGAGGCCAGGTTTCCTTGTTTCTGATGCTGTGCCACATACTTCAGGCTAGTTGGCTCAGAGCTTCTGAGAGAACCTTCTGTTTCCACCTCTCATCTCACAGCATATGACTGCAGATGCGTGTCTCCCTGTCTGGCTTTTTACATGAGTTCTGAAGTCTGGATTTTGGCCATAAGCTTCTGTGGTTAGTGCATTTACTGCCAGAGCTGGCTCCCTCTCTGTGATTGAGTTTTTAAATGAGTCTTTTCCTTCTCTCTGCTGGAATTGCAATGGGATCTCTCCCGCCCTGTAGACACTGGGGTGCATCCTTCTGAGACTGGTTTCCCCCTTAGAGTTTCTACTCTTAGCTCCATTCATTTTTAGCAAGCAGAATGTCTGCAGCTCTCTACTTGTTAGGCTTCAGTGATGATCTCAAAGCTTTCTAAGTGATGGACACAAAACTGGAGTCTCTAAAACATTTTTTGACAGGTGACCATGGATAAAGCTATATATTCAATAAAACCAGTTAAGTCCACTCTGCTCAGAGAATTAATTTCGTGTTTATGTATATATTAAATTAGACACTGCCTGGTTGACTTGAAGTGTAGTGTTCCACAGGGCTGGACAGACTGGCTTTGGGACTTTGGCATCTCGGATAAGAGATGTCACTGAGTGACTTCAGCTGTGTTACTTAATCTCTCCGAGCCCCAGTTTTCTGATATGTAAGTTGGATTGTGCTTCTCATAGAATACCTATAATTACTTCTGTAAGCATGTGTGCCCACTGTAGAGAACAGAAGGGGGTCTCTTCCATTTCTGTGCATTTCCTTTCTGCCTTACTATTCAGTTCCAACAGTAACTGTCTTATGAAATTCCTTCTCCTTATTGTCCAATCAGTCTTCAACACGCTGCCTGTCTCTTGGTAAGGATAAAACCTATAGGACAGGTATGTTGAAGTCAAGTTGGGCACAAGGCTAAATTGTAACTTAGTGACTTACTTCCCTTTGCTGCACATTATTTGTTCTGAATCACTGTATTAGTTTGAAACTTCTTGTATGTAACATTGTTATAAATCGAATCTGGACCTCAGTGGTCCTATCAGGCTTAAGTGTGTTATACGGAAGGATCCTGTTGGGTGGCTACAGACATTGCAAAGCTCTCATCTTTTAAGGAAGGTTTGTCCAATGAAGACACTTCACAGCTCCTCATTAAGAAGATTCTAGGACACACCCAGGTGAATACATTCATTTTGTTCCTAGCAACCTTACCTTGTCAGACAAGTTAAAAGGTCAACTATTTATAAGGTGTGGCAACAGTGTGGTTAGCCCTGACTGAGTCATGGGCAAGGAGTGGAAGCCTTTGAAGTCAAAGGTGGGTTTTAAGTAAATGGATTTGTTTCTTATTGCCGCTTTCTAAACTCCGAGGAGGAGAAAGGGATGCTGGCGGGGAGAGGGCAGGAGGAAGAAGGAGAGAGGTGAGAGCGAAGGCCGACTGTGCCACATGTCAGGAGCCGGTAATGCACGTCATGTGCTCTCTAATTGACTCTGTAAGCCATCTTGTAAAGTAACTATCCCCGTGTTTATTTTGTGGAGAAAGTAAATATGGATCAGAAAGCTTAAGAAAATTGCCCGCTGTCACTTAGCCAATAAGAAGGATGCAGGATGTCGGACTCTAAGCCGGGAGCTCTTCATCCTTGTGTTGTTTCTCTTCTCATTTAACCAAGATGACTCTGCATCTGTTTGTGTCCTGCGCTGTGTGTCAGGCATGATGATGCAATAATGAAGATACCCTGCTCAATTTCCTGAGCACAAGGTGTTCCCCGGCTGGTAGCAGATTCTGACGTTGAAACAGTTACCACGAGGAGCGACACGGGTGCCTCAGGTATGTCGAGGGACTATGAAGATTTTCAGGTAGGTCTTATCAGTGTCACCTGGGGAAGAAGGTTGACCTGTGAGGGCTTGTGGATGAAGAGATTGGTACGCGCAGGAGACATTAGTGTGCAAGCCATTTTGATTGGAACAGGAGATGCAAGGATGGGCGTGGCCACAGGAAGAGGTGGGACAGAGTCTTAGTGGACCTTTCATACCAGTGCAACTGATTCGTATTCATGATAACAGAGCCAAGGAAAGTCCTTCCTAGGGAAACAACTTGATGACATTTGTCTTCTAGGCTCCTTAGCAGCTTATGGTGGTAGGGGAGGACCTGGGAGTGAACCCGTGAGTCTAAGGGATGATGGGATGGAACTTCACAATTGTCCCCATACTGAGACAATGGGGCACACAGTATTTGTAAGCCACCTGGGTTCATGTTCAAAGTCGAAAGACATTTTAAGTGGAATTGGGAAGTTATAAATCCCTGTAGTGTTCATGTATGTCTTGGGGGATCTCTGTGGAGTGAGAGTGGACACAGAAGAAGACAGCAGAAAGCAGGAAGTGGGGAGACTGTAGTCATGGATGGACGTGGTAGAGCCGACACTTTGGCTGCCGCGACTGTTCCCCAAGAGGACGTGGACACTGTGGCTCAGGGCGTGGGTTGCAGAGGCAGGGGGAGTTGCATCTTACTGCCTCCCAGGCTAAGAGACTGAGAAGCTGGAGTGTAGGAAGTGCTGTCCCCATGGATATGGAACTGATTTAGATGGTAGCAGCACCTCAGGTGGCTAGGAAGACCCAGCTGGGCGTTAAAGGACTCCGTGGATGGAGAGGCAGGGCTTACTTGAGTGGAATGTTAGTGAGAAGTGGCCACAGAGAAGAGGAGTGACACGATAGCTTTATCCTAAAAATTAATTGTGATTTAGTACGAGATGGAAATAGTAATGATGGTGATGATGGTACTGATGATGATGATGCTTGCTAATGTTATTAGGGGTCTAGCAGAATGCTAGCATTCCTACCAGTGCCCATATGACAGAATGAACTGTTTCCATGAAAAAGGTGCCTAAGAAGTTGGTGTTTCCTATGGGAAAACAGCATTTTAAAAGTCAAGGGTGCCCTGAGAGCATTTTGGAAAGATAAGCTCATTTTGGGGTCCCCAGGATGGCTCAGTGGTTGAGGGTACCCACCTCCAAGCATGGCACCAGGCGTTCAGTGCCTGGATCCCACACTGAGGGAGGAAGAAACTGACCCCCGCAAATCGTCATCTGACCCCCACATCTGAGCAAGATCTCCCCCAACACACGCGCATGATCCTGCTGTGTCCTGTGGTGAAGACAGGTCGTTACTGTGACCTTTCCCATGATGGCACCATTAATACACTGTTTAAATTATTATAGCTTCCTAATCAAATTTGATTTCCTGTGTTTCCAGTTTAACTTCATTATTCTTACTGAGAGAGCCACCCTCCCCCAATTCTTAGCTATTTTCACTTAGCCAAATGATTCCGCTGTTATTCCGATGAGAACTTGCAGTAAGTGTATACTTTAATTGGGGAATAATTGACACCTTTACCTTCTGTTGTAGGTCAAGTTCCCTGGGAAAGCAGACTCAGAGGGAGATTTGCATAAATAGGTTTATTAGGGAGAGCCTTGGGATTACCAGCCACACGGGCACCAGGGAGGGAGCCGGAGAAGAGCGTGCAGCTGAGTGCAGTGGAGTTCACGAGAGCACAGATCCCAAGGAGGTCCTGCAGCTGTCATGCATCACCATGGCTGCTCCACACTGAAGCAAAAGGACCAGGCACACTGGTGAGGTTTCTCATCGTGTGACTGAATACCGGAGAGTAAGAGTTTAAGGGAGGACAGGTTTATTCTAGTTCCTGGTTCTGAGGTACAGTTAGTTGACCATGGTGAAGGCAGGCTGGCCAAGAGTCCCTGGCAACAGGAGCTTGCAGCCTGGTTTGGTCACATGCTGACAGATCAAGGTCAGGAGACAGAAACCAGAGCTGAGATATAACCCTCAAAGGCCTACCCCCAGTGGCCTGTGTCTGCCAGCTAAGCCAGAGGCCCACAATTACCTGGGGACTAAGTGTTCAAACACACAAGCTCATCGGGGACATCTCGAATTGAAACCATGACACCAGGGCTTTGTAAAACTCCCTCTCTATCAGCTGATCCATCACTAGGAACAAAACTCTGCAGGGGAGGTGCCAAGCTTGTGGGGTGAGGATGTGTGTGGGGCTAGGGGAGTAGTTCTCCAAAGGAGGGAGATCCCTGAGGAAGATACTGAAGAGCCTCTGCCAATCAACCTTGTTAGCAGCTACAAACACGATGGCCCTTATCTCAGAGAACTCGGATGCTCTGCGGGTCTACTACATTCATTCAGAGCTTTCCTTATAGATACAGATTTTTTTTTAAAAAAAAAGTTTATTATTCACATATATGAGTACACTGTAGCTGCCTTCAGGCACACCAGAAGAGGGTATCGGAACCCATTACAGATGGTTGTGAGCCACCATGTGGTTGCTGGAAATTGAACTCAGGACCTTAGGAAGAGCGGTCGGTGCTCTTACCCGCTGAGCCATCTCTCCAGCCCTATTTTACTTTTGAAATATTTTCTCTATATCTGTGCATGTGTGCACGTGCATGCCACATTCGAGAGTGGAGGTTGGAGAACGACTGGGTGTAGGGGAGTGGTGGAGATCTCTGTTCTTTCCTTCCACCATGTGGGTCCTGGACAATGAGCTCAGGTTGTAACCTTTGCCCATTAAACATCTTGCTGACCCTATATATTTTGCCCTCTCATTGATTCAGGTTTGTTTTCCCCCAATATTGTCAAAGATTTGAACTCTTACAAAAATTGTTTCACGCAATGCCTAACATACCATTAATTTTATATAGGTTATACTGGTTTTTTTTTTTTTGAGGGAGTTATGGTAAACAATACATTTTCCCATTATATTTTATAACTGGCTATTCCTACTATGTAAAGATTATATGTAGGGCTGGAGAGATGGTTCAGTGGTTAAGAGCACTTACTCCTCTCACAGATTTATGCTAGGTTCCCAGCATCCACATGGCAGACAGACCACAACCATGGTAAGTCTAGTCTTAGGCATCAAATGCTTCCTTTTGGCCTCATTGGGCATCACATACACATGGTGGACATACATACACACAGGCAAAATACTCATACTCAGAAATTAAAGACAAGTAAATATGTTTAAAAACATGTAGGCTACTACATTTATTTGTTTTGTTACATTTCCAGCTCTATATAATAAGCTGCATATATTTAAAGTGTACAGTTTTTTATTTTTTTATTTTTTATTTTTTTGTTTCTTTTGTTTTAAGACAATGTCTCACAATGTAGCCTTGGCTGTCTGGAACTCACTCTGTAGATCAGGCTGGCTCTGCCTCCCAAATGCTGCCACCAAAGGCTTGTGCCACCATGCCTGGCTTCTGTTAGATGAGTTTTGATGTACATATTTGTAAACACATCATCAAAGTCAAATCAATAAACATTTCCATGACCTCAAAAGCTTCCTTCCATTTTTTGACACCTATCCTTCCTGCACCAGCCCCTGGCTCAAGGCAGCCATGTATCTGCTTTCCAGAAGAGCAGTCTGAATTTCCTAGGATTTTTAAAATGAACAGGACCTTACAATAGTTTTTGGTCTGCCCTCTTGGTGGGATGTTTCTTGGGGGGGGGGGGGGGGGGGGGGGGGGGGGGCTTGAACCATGGTTCCTGTGTGGAAGTCAGAGGACAGCCTCCATGTTAGTCTACACCTGCCAGTTTGTTTAAGGTAGGGTCTCTGCTTGTTGCTGTGGTGTGCCCCAGGTGTGCCCCAGGTTGCTGTGGTGTGCCCCAGGCCAGCTGGCCCACGAGCTTCTGCAGCTGTCTCTTGTCTCCACTTCTTGTCTCGACATGATAAGTGCACTGCTTACCGGACTTTTTGTGTGGGTTCTGAGGGTTTTGAACTCAGATCCTCACGCTTGTGTCACTTACCCACTGAGTCATCCCCACAGCCTGCTGCTGTTTTATTCATCAAGGCTCACCCCTTTACCACTGTGTGGCATCATATGGATGGTACTGCATGTCCATTTACCTGCTTGCTGTTTCCAGGGTCTGGTCACCTCGAGTAATCGTCTTTGAACACTCCTCTTCAACTCTTGGTGTGGGCAAATGGTCTTGTTCCTCCTGGATAAATATTTGCAAGTGGGATGTCTGGGTCATACGAGAGTTAAGTGTTTAACTTTTTAGCAAACTGCCCAACTGTTCAAAATCCTTGTCTAATTTTACATTCCCATCAGCAGTAAGGATTCTAATTCTAAGTCTTCCAGATCGTTTGCCAAGACACAGCGTGGTCAGGCCTTATTTAGACATGCTAACGAGTACACACTAGTATTCCATTATAATTTTGATTTGCATTTCCCTAATGAGCACCGATACTGAATAGTTTCTCAGGTTAATTGCACATATTTTGTGTCACGACTGCGATGATTAATCTTAATTGTCAACTTGACTGGATTTAGAGTCATCTAGAGTCACACTTCTTGGCATGCCTATTAGGGTGAGTCCAGAGAGGTTAATGGCTGAGGGAAACACCCACCCCTGCAAGCGCAGCCACAGCCCGTAGGCTGGGTTCAGACTCAGTAAAAAAACACGACTGTGCCTCTCTCTCTCTTTGCTTAATGACTGCGAGTGCCATGATGTAAGAAATAGCAAATATGGGTCTTTCCTATCAAGTACTATAAAATTTATGTTTAGGACAAGAGAGGAAGATCTCTTTATCTCTTCCACTTAGTAAGACTTTTATACAAATGTTTGAATCCTCTCATGCAGTAAAACCTTTGTTTATACAAAGGCCCACTGCTCTGTGCTAGGAACTTGATGGCCTGGAACAGTGACCCTTTTCTCCTTGGAGCAGTGACCCCTTTCCCCTCCCTCCTTCATTTCCTGTTTGGCCAATTATTTTCAGACTAGCCTATTGAGTAAGATTATGAGGTTGGACTCTAGCCAATGGGGGTGTGACACACAGACAACACCTGAGCTAGGATTAAAAAACAAATGCACTTCCTGCCTCGTTGTGTTCACGCTTCTGAAGGGACCCTCTTGATCAAAAGTAAAGTTTGTCTTGTGCATACACTTCAGTTAGTGTGATGGTCTCTCTCTTTGCAGCCCTGAATATAAGTTTAACAACGTGACCAGCCACCTCATGCTCCTGCTGCCACGGCTGGAGTCCCTATAGGAAACCTTCCCCACCAGGATGGACTGCACCTCCACACTGTGAGCCCAAAGGGAACCTGACAGCCTTGGTTATTTCTGAATATTCATAGTGATTGAATTGAGTTTTTACGGTACACAAACAAACCTTGTAGACAGAGTGCTTATCCCCGCTCTGAGCAACGAAGGCTGTCTCTTTGCTTTCCAACTCCTTTTTTGGACTTCATTAATGAGAACTTGAAATAATAATGAAATATTCTGGCTTCAGCCGAGCCGGTTTTATCCTCAAAGAGGGTGTTGGCGTTAGCATACTGAATCCTGTTAACCACACTAAGTTTCTGTACACTGAATCCTTAGCCATGCCCTCCTCCTCTCTCTCCCTGATAGCAGATCTGACCAGAATCCTTTGTTTCCCACAAGAAACAGCAGTGGACACTGTTAGAATGTTTCTCACACCGTAAGGAGAAGGATATCAAAAGAAACTGCTCTAATTAAAGTATTTTTCTAAGGGAACATGAAAGAACTAGTGGGTAGGGAGGGGGAAGGTAAGTTTCTTTTTATGGCTTTTGTTTGATTGCAAGGTCACCTCTCTGACTAGCCTCTGAACATGATGTTATATCTGTCTGGGTCAGGTTGCTATGCCTGGCACCTCAAACCACATCCCTACCACCCTCTTCCCTCCGTGTGTTATGCGTCTTGATTGCTGCCTGGAGCTTGGGTGTGGGGACCAGCAGTGGGAGAGGATGTAGAATTTGGCACTGGGCTTCTCAGTGGGACTGTCTGTCCCCACCCTCTGTGGATTTTCGGACCTAAGGAAGAGGAGGCTATCAACAATAACAAAGACTTGCGGAGCCTGTTTCTCTCCCACACTCAAAGAAGAACGTGACACATTGGCATGGGGAGAAGAGACAATAGAAAGCTCGTGGCTAGAGCTCTGGGAGGCAGGTGGTTCTTCTAGGCTCCTGCTTTGTATTGTTGGTTATCCAGAGAACTAGGGTCAAGTTTAGAGAGTTGGTCCTAAACCTTCCAGCATCTCAGCCTCCTCAGTGACTGCTCAGTCAGTTGGACCACACAGGTCATGAACAGCTTGCTGGCTTTGAGGCTGTAGCAGGAGGACACCACAGCTTCTCAGACCAGGACTTGCAGCTCAGTGACAGATGGTCTATTATATGGTGACCCCACCCTTGAATACCTTTTGTGATATGTCACCCTTCCTGTCTCCAAAGGATCCAGTAGGTTGTAGGAGGCTGTTGAGCTGTTAATGTAGAGCTCAGTGAGGTTGCAGAAGCACACTGCCTATACTTCTCAGCTCCAAGCAACTTGCTTCTTTCCAGCTCTGGTTTTGACGAGGAGACTGGTATGGGGAGGGGAGAGGGCAGACTCTCCATCCTTAGCCTAGAATGGAACCCACCAATCTCTCTTCATCTCTCCTGTCTTAGCTAGGGTGAAGAGACACCATGACCAAGGCAAATTTTATCAAGGACATTTCGTTGGAGCTACCTTTCAGGTTCAGGGGTTCAGTCCGTTAACACTGCAGTGTCCAGGCAGGCATGGCGCTGGAAGAGCTGAGAGTTTTACATCTTGTTCTGAAGGCAGTCAGAGGAAGACTGGCTTCCAGGCAGCTAGGGGGAGGGTCTCAAAGTCCACCCCTACAGTGACACACTTCCTCCAACATGGCCACACCCACTCCAACAAGGCCACACCTCTTAATAGTGCTACTTCCTGGGCTAAGTCTATTCAAACCACCACTTGTCCCCTCTTGCTCCTCTCTCTCCTTTCTCTTTTATATGACCAATAGGCTCATTCCCTAGTCCACATAACTAGTCTACATTCGCCTGCCAGTCGCAGTTCCAACTGAGGGTGAAGACAGAGGATCTGGTGCCTTCAGTGCAGATATCAGACTCTTGACTTGAAATTTTGGCAGGTGCAGCATGGATGGTCACTCACGCACAGGACATTAATGTCCCCTTCCTGGTCCCCTCTTCATCCTTCTCCACTCTGCTTTGTGTTCTGAGAAGCAGACTCTCAAAGGTTATGCCTCATTGGCATGCTGGAGCTTGCAAGAGTTGATTATGTAACCCTCTCTTTAACCTTGTGATTGGTGACCACCATAAGAAGATTTACACAAACAGAAAGACGGCAAAGGCTAAGTGCCCTCCCTGACCCTCCCACAAACTTCAGAGATGATTGTTAAGTATGTGTTTGCTAGATTCCTTGCCTTGTGGTTGTGCTGGAGCTTGGTCACTGGGAGGCACATTGAAAAGTGCTTAGAGAACATGGTCAGGGCATCTGTTTCCCTATTTTCTCCATGCCACATTCCTATAGATGGCTTGTTTCTGAGGCTTCCATGGCTACCAGGTACCCTTTCTATCGTCCCGTCGTCCTAAGGCGTCAAATGCTCTCTCCCTTTCTTTCTTTGGGTCTGTAGGTAGTAAGGACCGAATGCACTGCATCACCCTATGTTAGTACTCCTTGACTAACAGTCCAGTAGCCCCCTTCAGTGGGGCTGCTCACTTGCTTCCTGATACGTACTATAAACTACAGCGGCCCTCAGATGATTGGGGTCTCCTGATGCCCTGGGTCTCTTTATGGCCTTGCATGGTTTCTTTTATTTTGTTGTTTTTAATGCTATCCTATCTAGCAGCAGCATACACATTAGATAAAAGGAAAGGCTCTAGACTTGGGTTGAAGGATGTAAAGTACTGACTGCCCACCAACATCCTCATTTTCAGGAGCTGCCGGAGACACATTTCCTGGCAACACCCGAGGATCCAGGCAGCACAGTTTAAATACTGCATTCTTAGCATGCAGAGACAACATTTTGTGGTTTTAGGCATCTAGATAAAGGGTTTTTTTCCCCTTGTTTTTGTATAAGTGTATAGTGTGTGTGTGTGTGTGTGTGTGTGTGTGTGTGTGTGTAGGTCTAAGGTTGATCTTCCTTGACCACTCTACACACCTTATATATGGAGACAAAGGCTAGCTGCATTGCTCCAAGGATTCTGTGTTTTTGCTCCCTGACACTGCTGGAGTTCCAGAGCGGTTACTATGCATGTCTGGCTTTTATGTGGTGTCTGGAGATCCGAATGCCTGTTTTCATGCTTCTGGAGAAAATGCTTGCCTGTTGAGCTATCTCCCCTGCCCTTGAAGACACTTCAAGATGCCATTTATGAAGGGCAGTTGATCCTCTGTATCTGGGAGTTCCACATCTGTAAATAGTGGGTTGAAAATGTGTTGGAAATTAAGTTGTGCCTGAGATAGAGTATCTCCAGCAATGGGAAGTGAGAAGGCTGGTGGGCTATGGGCACTTTACCTCCTACAACTCCAGTCAGGGGCCTTTCCTTCTGTCTAATGTCTAGGCTAAGTTTCTGGATAAGATTGCATTCCAAAACCAACAAGGGGCTGGAGAGATGGCTCAGAAGTTAAGGACCCTGACTGTTCTTCCAGAGGTCCTCTGACTGTTCTTCCAGAGGTCCTGAGTTCAATTCCCAGCAATCACATGGTGGCTCACAACCATTTGTAATGGGATCTGATGCCCCCTTTTGGTGTGTCTGAAGACAACTACAGCATACTCACATATACAAAGTAAATAAATAATTCTTTTTTTTTTTTTTTCAAGACAGGGTTTCTCTGTATAGCCCTGGCTGTCCTGGAATTCACTCTGTAGACCAGGCTGGCCTTGAACTCAGAAATCCACCTGCCTCTGCCTCCCAAGTGCTAGGATTAAATTGTGTGCCACCACTGTCCAGCTAATAATTCTTTAAAAAAAAAATCAAGCAAGGCTGTGAAAAGACATACAACGTCAGCAGATTTCCAACCAACTGATAGGTACAGATTTTTTTTGGTATAATTTCCTAAATGATCCAGTATAACAATTATTCCCATGTAGCACTTACATTGTATATTCGATCTTATTAGTCACTTAGACATGATTTATTAATAAAACATGCAGAATAATGTGTGTAGATGATAGCTACTTTAAAAAAAACCATAAAGGCTAGAGACTCTGGGGCTGGAGAGATATCTCATCACTTATGAGTACTTCCCGTAGAGATTCAAGTTTAGTTTCCAGTACTCATGTTGGTAGTTCACAACCGCCTGTAACTCCAGCACCCTTTTCTGGTCTGCACAGGCACATGCACACTACATATACACAGAGACATGCACAACCGCCTGAAACTCCAGTGCTCCCTTCTGGTTCACACAGGCACTACACTACATATGACACATACACTGACATGCACATTTACATAAATAAAAAGACACCTTTAAAATTTTAAAATAGGAAGGGAAATGGGCTTGAATATCTACATTGACTATCTACAGTTTGGTATCCTTGGGGCTCTTGGAATCAGTCTTCCATAGCTATCAAGGAACAACTATGCAGTAGACCTTCTTTTAACTGCTTCACCAGGGTTTAGTTCACAACTTCTTTGAGGGAACCCCTTTGTCACCTTAGCAAAAAACCTTTGACCTCTTTCCTAAATGAGACTTTTAAATGCATGAACAGTAATAGAATTACGGAAGGAAGCCATACAGAAGAGGTGGTTAAAGCATGAGTCACATTGGTCACATATTTACTTTGTTATCAGCACATTAAATAACCAGATGTCACAGCCCATGTAGTGCACACTATATTTAAAGTAATGATTGTGTGCATACAAGTTAGGACATCTGCAGCAACTGTAAGTGCTTCAGAAACATCATCAGAGGACTGCTAAGACGGTTAGGGTGAAATTACTTCTATTTCTGCCTAGATATGTAAACGAAGATGCTGGGGTTGAGCGGGGCAAGCAGAGATGAAGATACCTCCTCAAGTTCACATCCTTCCTTTTTGTTACTGCTTGCCCCTTAGCTCCCACTCACCTGAACTCTGTTCCCTTTGGTCAGCACTTTCTATTCCTTCCCTCATAGAAACCCCTCTCACATGCAGACATTGGGCACAAAACAGGCAAGAAAGAGGTTGGGAGGCAGGAAGAGAGAGGAGTTGTCTTTGATTGTTTTATGTCAACTTATAATAAAAGCTTAAGTCATCTGAGAGGAGGGAACCTCAACTGAGAAAATGCCTCCATACGATCCGGGTTGTTCACCAGACCGGAAGGAAGGCATTTTCGTAATTAGTGATTCATAGGGGATGGCCTGGACCACTCAGCTGGTGGTCCTTGGTGCTATAAGAAAGCAGGCTGAGCAAGCCATGAGGAGCAAGCCAGTAAGCAGCATTCCTCCATGGCCTCTGCATCAGCTCCTGCCTCCAGGTTCCTGCTCTGTTCGATTTTTCTGCCCTGACTTCCTTCAGTGATGAACAGTGCAGTAGAAATGCAAGCCAAATAAACCCTTTCCTCTCCACGTTGTTTTTGGTTGCGGTGTTTGATCACAGCAATGATAACCCTAACTAGGACAAGAACAATCTGTTTTCCTCACCGGTTTTGGGTTTCATGCAAACAGTAACATTCCATGTACCTGACAGTGGCTGGTGGCTTTTTTTATACTCCCAGGTCCAGACTCACAGTGTCTCCCCAGACACAGCTGCACAGCTGGGCACTGTCCTCTTGGCTGCCCCCAAAAAAGGTATCAAAGGCTTAGTGGCTTAAAATAGCTGAAGGGTGGGGCTGGGGAGATGGCTCAGTGGATAAAGCGATTGTCCATAACCTCATCACCTGTGGGAGGCAGAGTCAGAATCCCGAGAGCAAGCTGAGTGGGGGCCAGACTAGCTGAAGCACTGAGCTCTAGGGTCAGTTGCTGTATATGGACTTGAGTTTGGAGTCCAGCACTCATAAGGCAAGTCACAGGCTTCTAATTCCAGTTCCAGCGATCTGACGCCCTCTTCTGACCTGTGTAGGTACTGCATGCATGTGAACCATGACGTGCTCGCAGGCAAAACACTCATACACATGAAATATAAATAAATGTATCTTTTAAAAAGATATCCACTTGTCTTTTTTAGGGAAACACAATTCGATTATAAAGTCCCTCTTCCAAGGTCTACTTTCCACCCCTTTGAAAGTCTCCAAGCTTCTATTCAGTCCAAAGTTCTTTGCTCCCTTGCCCTAGCTCCTCTGCATGCCCTAGAAGCTGCTGCCCCTGCAGATATGGATTTGCCATTACTTAATGTCCCCCTTTGGTCTCTCAGTTTTCCAAGCCTGATAATCAATTCTCCTCGTGGAAATGCGATTGGTGCCTTTAAAAAGGAGAGCACACTAACTGTGGACACATGACCAGCTGTCTAATCTTCCTGTCACTGGGCCTTCCCCACCGCGTTTGACCTCCCCTTAAACCGCGAACCAAATTAAGTTGCCTTTGTAAGGGATTTGCTGAGAGCTGTTCTACTGCATTCCAGGCAGGTGACTTGGCCTCTTATTTTCTTATCTGTAAAATGGGCATAACAAAGGCACCTGCCTGGACAGGTGTGGTCTGGACCCAGTGAGATGCTGTGAAAGTGTGTGGGGGTGGCTAAGTGGTGGTGGTGGTGATGATGGTGGTGCAGTTGCCCTGATTATTAGTGCGGAGGACTCACCATTGCATGGATTACAGTACAGAAAGGGCTCAGGCGGGTGGTTAGATTTGGCTTCTGCTGGCCAGAATCTAATATACGGCATGGAGATGCCTGGCAGCTGCCAGGGGTCCAGAAAGTAGAGTCCTGTAAGTGCTGGGAGGGATGATTAACGGCTCACCAAAAGACACTGGCATCAGGTGGCCTTTTGCCCCCACCTCCAAAGAGGTAGAAAAGGTGACAATAGAGGCTCCCCCCACCTTTTTTGATGAGGCACAGAGCCTAAGGAGGTAATCAACCCAGCTCCGCCAGCATTTCAGCCAACCACACGTTTTTCTAACAGTGCCAGTTTTAGAATCGTAACCACTGCAACCAGGACCGTCTAGCATCCTGTGGAAGTCACTACTTCCCAAGCCCTTAAACCCTGAGATGGCCTGCTCCAAAGCTTCGCTATCCATCCGGTGCCAGGAAGGAGGGAGAGGGCTGCGCAGTGATTGGCTAGGAAGTGGGAGGAGCCACTGCCCGACTGATTGTGTTCCACCTCCAGTAGAAGTCCCGGCTGTCCTCAGGGAGGAGGAGGAGACTGCAGCAGCCCCACTGGGCGGGCTGCCCAGGGACACTCAGGAGATTGCAAGAGATTTTAATTTCTTGCTCAAGAGTCTGTGTCAGGGTCTCCACTTATCTTAGTGATTTCTGTCTGAGCTGTCTGAACCTTCCAGTGCCACCGCCCTACCTGTAATAGGTCGTTAAAGTTAAATGGGAAAAAAAAGAATTAGCTAATTAATAAATGAAGCTGTTGCTTGCAGGTCACAGACGATCCTGCTGTGTCATCTGTGGAGGGCTGAGTCAGTCCTGCCTCAAACCTGAACCCAGACGACCGGGATCTGTACGAGGCTCTCTAGCTCCACCGTCTGGCAGGGGAGCGCAATGAGCTTTGCGGCCGTCAAAGGGAGACACTGTATTAAGGATAAAAACTGGACTAAACCTCACCGGGTAGATCATGCGTCCCTTTCCCTTTAACTCCCTATCCTCCAGCTAAGCTAGATCCGTTTACCAGAGATCTGGATTTCTTCGGATTGGTTGCTTTACAGAGCCCTCTGCCCTCGCGCTCCCCCAGGACTTCAGGCACGCCCTTGGCCAGAACCCAGGCGCCGCCTAGGCTCTCTCTTCACTTCCTGCCTCCTAACTCTCAAGAGGGGCGGAGCAGCTTTCTTGAAGGTAATTTGAACCTGGGCATTTTTTGTCACAATAAAGGGGAGCCTTACTGGCATTTAGTGGCGCTGACCCGCCATCCTAGACATCCTTTATGGTCCCAGACCATAAAGAATTGCCTTAGGAAGTTTTCAGATATCCCGCTGGATAGGTGAATGCCATGCATTAATTCTCAGAGCCAGGACCAGCCCTATTCTATTTATAAACATAAAAGACTTTCTGTAAGTCCCTCCTTTCTCTCTCCCACAGTCCTTTACCCCATTTCTTCCCACTGTCCCCACCCCCCTACTTATTTTCTGCGACAGACTCTTGCTAGGTAGGACCAGCTCCATTTTATTTACAAACAAGTTTTTTGAAGGCCTTTCCTTCCTTCCTTCCTTCCTTCCTTCCTTCCTTCCTTCCTTCCTTCC
>JADRCD010229563.1:10032-22697 GCA_019843815.1 Montemys delectorum
GAAGAAGAAGAAGAAGAAGAAGAAGAAGAAGAAGAAGAAGAAGAAGGGGACCTTAGGAGATTCTAATTCCTAAGCAGCATTTTTAAAAGACAAATTATCAGCTTTATATTTCTTTAAATTAAACTTAACCCCATATAGAGGAATCAGAATTATGAAGACACTATGATGTCATACATAAAGGGGTTTAAGTTTCTTTGGGACTTGAATAAAACACATGAGAAAGAAAAACTTAAAAAATCCAGTTGACAAATTGTCATGCTAGTTTAGGCCTAGCTTTCAGAGATTTACAGGAACTAAGACCATTTATAAGAATTCTATTGCTAATCCTGAACTTTCTCATAGATGTCACAACATAACCTGGGATTCATTGAAAATTCCCTAAGTATTTTCCCATATGTGGCTCAGTCTGAGAGTTGAGCAAGGCAGGCATTTTTTTCTCTTTGTAGAGTTAAAGCAGCTGAGCTTTGGATTGGAGTTGTATGTAGATAAAGCCAATTAATGTGAATTATCCCTTGTGGTCAAAATTGTATAATCTTTATTTAGGCTTGAGACATGACCTATGTACTTCCTACAAACACTACCAGTTCAATGTCAAGCATCACTATGATGTATTTTAAGAGCTCACAATACTTGTTACTTCCTGTACAACTACAAATTTCTTTTGTTATTGTGTTCTCAGTGGTATTTTCATTTTTATGGAACTGGAAACTGATCCTCCAAAATCCTAAGACACTAGGAATATCTATGACCACTTAGTTGTAGAAAACCCAGGCACTTAAAAGTTAAGTTTTCATTAAACAACACAGAAAAGAAACTAGGAGGTTCTTCATGCAAAGACAATAGGAAATATTCTCTGGAACTTGGGAGATGTATTCATTCTTCACCTTAGCACATTCAACCTGTTACAAGCCTAAGAGAAAAGGATATCTACAGAGGGACCACAGTTGAATCTAAAACCCCAATTTCTTTGTTTTGTTTATCTCACATCTGAGCATCTCCAGCCTTCCCTGTTGTTATCCCCATATTTAATTTCATTCTTATTTCCACTTTTGATTTTGAGATCTTAAGCCTCAGCTTGGCCAAAATATTTCTAGTAATAATTTGCAACCTATAGGTTAAAGACAAAGTTCCCGTATGTCTAACCCATGGTCTTTCGAATATTGTTTGAGCATCTTCCCACTGAACTACATCTGCTGTCCTAAGACAGTTCTTTATTTAGCTGGTCTTGATGTACATGTTTATTAATATTCTATTCAATCTGAATTCTAGACATAATTTTTATCAGGTCTAGTGCTGTAGAAAACATTTATATATTTTTCCCTCCTCTCTCCCTATATTAACTAATTCCTTAGTTCATTTTCTTGACAACCCAAAACCAACCCCTTAAGACTGGACTAATACATTTATTGCATCCTCTGGTGTCATAGCCATAAATATGTGTGCAGAATCATAGTTATGTGTGCACATTCTTGATGGAGATCAGTTTCCCTTGAAGGCCTAGAGCTTGCAGAAGGTGAAACTCATATCCCACCAGCTACAAGCCCAGAGTCTATCACATACCAGTAGCTTAATATTACCTATTGTACAAACCAATACTTATAGATAAAATATACATTATAAAAAGAAAGATACTGCTAAAGCAAGAAAAATATGTCTGGAAAATCATCCTCTGTGTGGGCCATTTGCAAGCATCAGTCCATAAAGAATCCTGAACCTATAAATCCTGAGACACAAGGTTAATTAATCAAAACAACACAGAAGACTGGGATGACCTTAGGTCACTTAGTCCTGCCAGGACTTTAATATTCCCCACGGTATATTTCCTAGTGTATTATCCTGTCACACTTTAAATATTCTTGGTAATGGGATCTTTCAGTGGTGGTGATTAATAGAGTTTAGGTAATCAAGCTGCACTCCCAAGACTAGAAGGAGAGAAGAATCAAAGAGACAAGGAGGAAAGAAGGAGACAAGTGGAATATAGAAGGAGGAAAATCATCCATGATATTGGACCCAGAAGATGAAAGGGCCATTCTCTATAGGCTATGTGTGCTGGAAAGAGGCAAGAAAATCACAGGTCATATTGTAACGAAAGGACATATGAGAAATCTCTACTCAGACAAAAGGGATTATTATGAATAAACTACCCAGGAATCACTAATAAAGCCCAATCTCCTGCTTAGCTTCAGAAATCAGGCTTGCTCAGAGTGGTATTCTGTAATCCCTCTCTCTCTCTCTGTGTGTGTGTGTGTGTGTGTGTGTGTGTGTGTGTATGTGTGTGTGTATGTGTGTTTGTCTGTCTGTCTCTGTCTGTCTGTCTGTCTCTCCCTGTCTCTATCTCTGTCTCTGTCTCTTTCTCACTCTCTGTCTCTCTGTTTCTGTCTGTCTGTCTCTCTCTCTCTCTCTCTCTCTCTCTCTCTCTCTCTCTCTCTCTCTCTCGCATTCCCCTCTGTCTCTACCTCTTTGCCTCTGTTTCTTTCTCTCTGTCCCTAGTCCTCATCCTTCTACCCCTCTTTTCTCTGCCTCTCTCTCTGCCTTATCTTCTCTCCTTCCCCCTCTCTATTCTCCTTCTCCTTGCCCTTTCTTCCTCCTCCTGTCCAAGACCTTTTGAGCTTATCTGAGATTTTGTGGCAATAACTTTAAAAACCTCTGCTTCAAGTTGGACTAAAATCAAGGATAAACTAATGTAGTGTCTTAATTGGGTTTTTTAAAAAAGTTTCCATCCAAATATTTTCTGGTGGAGTCAAAATATATTCACAGGCTAATGATCCAGTAGGATTTTTCCCAGACAAACACCATGCAAGATACGTATCAAAGAAACCCAGAGCCAGCTCCATGGCTTTTTGTCCTCTTAGAACATTTCAATTATTCTGAGTGGCCTGAGTATCATTATTAGATTAAAATGTGTGGTCTACCAAGTGATATGATTCCTGAGTCTGTTAGGCTCTGCTCATTTAAGTCAAAGAAATGTAATCTTAGAAATTCATGCAGCATTATTGGAAGCTCACATGAGTGCCCAAGAGGCAAGGGGCCAGGTGCTTGAGTGGCTCTGGTAAGCTTATGTGTAACAGATGACTTTTAGAGATCATAAGCAAAGAAAAACTCTCAGAACTCCATATTATCTTTTGTTGGTACAAACTTTTAGGTAATTATCCTAAAGATTAGAAGTGAGAAGATCCACAGAAGCCCCTTCACTGTATACACAGGTTAGGACAAACCGATGTGTTTTAGTTGAACAGATATTAGGTGAATCATGAGTATGCCACTTTCTACCTACTGACCTTAGGTAAATTAATTATTTTCTTTAATCTTTTCAGAGATGAGGATGAAACAAAACCATGAACGCCTCAGATCTCTCCTTCTTTAAATTTATTCATGTATACTTTTAAATAAATTAACAAAAATAAAAATATAAAAACCAGCCCTGTACAAATGGAATCCTGAGATTCCATTTTTGTGCCTTTATTATTTTCTTACACTGACATTCATGACTGACCATTGAAAAGTTTCTGAGTACATAATTGAATGAATTAACCAAAAGGAAAATCCATCTGTGATGACTGATGGCAAAAGCAGAGAGCAAAAATGAAATCAAGAAGAAGAGCAGGCTAGAGATAAGGATCATTGACTAAAAAGTGTTGATCATGTCAGCATGTAGACCTGAGCTCAGCTCTCCAACACTCATGGACAAACTGACTATGGTGGTGTTCACCTGACCTCTCATCACTAGAGGCCAAGAAGAGACAGGAGAATCTCAGGGACCTAGTGGCCAGATACCTCTAATCAAATTCATGCTTTTCAGGTCCAGTGAGAGGCCTTGTCTCAATAATAAGAAGAAACTGATGGAGATACTCAATGTTGAATTATGATATCCACATGTGCATACATCAGAATATCTACCCATATGGAAATGCACCCAATGTGTATGTATAACCTCATACACATACATGCAGGTCCTCATGCACACACACAAAATAGAATTCACAATAGCAAAGATAAAATTGTCCAGATAAGACTAGAGATTATAACTACAAAGAAACACTGTTGATAATAGCATAGTGGTTTGTGCCTGTAATCCCAGCACTAGTAAGGCTATAGTTTAAGGATGGGGACTGGCAGCTCCTGGCTAACCAAGGTTACAGAGTAGGACTCCATTTAACATGGAATTTTCCATCATGGTTCCTGCCTCTCCTTATATCTTTGTCTTCATTTTCCTCAATGAGAGACTGTGACCTGTAGTGAAAACTGAAATAAAGGCTTCTCTCCCTTAATTCGCTTTCAGTTAGAGTGCTTTCTCATAGCAACAGAGTAAATATAGAGGAGGTAATGAGTCAAAATTCTCAAATACAATACTCAATTGTAATGTAAAAAAATGTAAAATAACAATGAAGCATTTTGCACTGATTTCACACAGAACAGAATTGCTAAAAGTGGTAATATATAAAATCTAACTCGACTCATCTTCAGTACACTTCGAGAAGGAAGAATTGTTGCTAATTACTATTTTATTTGCATTGACATAAGTAGCAAGCCTTAGAGAAAGGCTGAGAACCTGTCTTCAATGATCACACTATCATAGCCTATCTGAATCCAGTCCCTGAAATTTCAGGCTTAGGCCCCACACTTTAGAGAACAGTAAGAGCTTGGCAAATTTAAAGGGCTTCAACCTCTGATTTGTTTTCCATTTTATTCGTACCTTTGCACATCTAGATTGACTTATAGGATAAGTCTGGTGGTTGTGGCTGGGGATGGGACTAGTCTAACACCTAGGTCAACCTCATTGACTTAAATCATGACATGTTCTTATCATCTGAGTCAGGGAATACACAGTATTGCACTGATGCCTTTTCCTGGATGAGTAGCTTCCTCTAGCAATCTTCTTGTTGCTGAGACTTGTTGCAATCGTTTCCTTAACTAATAATCCTCAACAGGTCTTCAGTCAGTCAAGGTATGAATATACCAACTCTTACAGACTGTTAATCATTAAACAGGAGAAAGGCGCTTTGAGAGCTGCCCTGAGATCAACAGAGACCACAGCAATGGTTTCCGATCATTGGGCTGTTACAAGCTAGTAACTCAGGTTTATAGACTATTATGAATGTTTTTGCCTTTTAGAGGGAGGACTGCCATGAATTAATTAGAATATATTTCTGGTATCAAAATATTTTCAGGTCTGCAAATGTGTTATGCAAGCTATAGTATGCTGGAGCTGGTTATTGAAAGTTTGTCAGTGACTTTCCTCAGTATTCAAAGCATATTTAACATTTTATTCAAAAAAGCATACATACATCTTTAGGTAAAATATGTGGGGTGAGCCACTCTGTGAACTGTAGGAAAATCAATCAAAATGTTCCGCCTTGTGGGACTGTACTAATACCAACTCTCTTTATGACATCAAGAGAATTATCCTAAGCTACTTCTAATTATGACTTCTCTCCGTGTCAACCTTCTTCTTCTACATATGTCTATGCATCTTTAAGTATCTTCTTTTCTGCAGATTAACAGAAAGGGTCAGTTGAGGTATATCCTTGGGATTGAGGGACTTGTCACAGGAAGTCCCTAGAGTAGGGTAGACGCTTGTAAAGGTTTCTGATTGCAAGCTGTATGAATTTATAAAGAAAACTTCATACCGCTTTTGTTCCATTAAGTCACTATTGTGTGAGGTAATGGAAAACCTTAGCCTCTAGAGTCTATTTGTCCAGTGCTCCATACAGACACAAAATTCATTTTGAGCTAGAGGACAAAAGAGACTCCTTTTCTCCCTCCTTTTGTAAAAATAATGGATTATTGTAATTTGTCATTGGCCTATGGATTAGACAGCTCTACTTGTTCACCAATTATCTCCTGAGGCCAGAAAAGACCACTCAAGTCCCTTGCAATTATTTTACCTAATATGCACTAGAAGCTTGGCACGGGGAGTTCCTTGGCCATTCCCATGTGACCCTACTTACTCCCTCGATGGTTCTGAGAATAGCATTGCCCTCGCTGGCACACTTAAACTTCTCCTGCCTTAGTTCTAAGTTCTTGGCTCACAGTCTCTGATTTTTGGCTGACAATGCTTCATTTCTTTGTATAGTGCTAGCCTGGAAAATAATTGTTCCAAAGTTGCTCTGGTACTTAAGACACTAAGTTGTTCTCTGATTTTTCTTTCACCATCGACATAAAAATAGGATCTTCCTTGCTGTTTACCTTCTTCTTTTCCTGAGCCCTCCCTACAGTGTTCATTCCTGGCAACAGTGACCTATGTATCTCTGTGCAAGAGAAAACAGCATGGCTCTTGTCATTTGAGGTTCACCTTGGGCCAGAGCCTAGAGTACTGACACAGCTTGTCATATAGTTTAGGATCACATTAAATTGCAATCCAGGCGCACGGAGCATTCACAATTTCTTGGCTTCCCTCTGCTCTGCATCTTTCCTGAGGTTGGATTGACAGTTTCTGCATTTGCCTTAATTTAAATTTGAAGGTTTTGTTATGTTTCTTCTTCCTCCATTGGAAAAAGGAAATGAGCTAAGGAGGAAACATGGTGAACCAAAGATGGGTAAGAGAGTCCTAGAGTCAGTAATGATGCTGTCCTTAACCAGTGGTTTCTGTATGAATCCAGAATCACAGTAGTAAATTCTGCTGCCTACCTTACTCTGTTTCAATCAAGTAAAACAAGACAATGTATCAGCTTAATGTGTGTAGATTTCTTTCACTCTTTTCAGGTTGATAGCTGGAAATTGACTCCCAGTGGAAATTATGATGCTTTTATTTACCCCTTAATGTTAATCTTGAACATTTATTTACTGAATGTAACTAAGCATTAAATGTTTATGGAGGCCAACCAAGTTCAAGAGTCTGTGATACAAATTGAGATACCATTAAGATTTAACCATCACGAATACTATAGGATCTGTTTAGTGGAAACTGAAAGATTTGAGTAACCCACCAAAGTGTCATTTGAGACTAGAAACAATAATACCAAATCTAAAACATGTGAGTAACATTTTGAATGTTAATTAGTAAAACTTGAAAAATAAATGTTGTCCAGCGGTTCCCTATTTAGAACCCTTAAAAGAAACTCATAAATTTAGACTCCACCCAAGGCTTTTTAGGGATTTATTCTTATCATCTAGTTAGCAATTTGATCTCCAAAGGAATAAAGTTTAATTCTTCCAAGGCTTAATAATGTCCCTGAGTTGTTGGCAGGGCATGGATGTTTTTCAATCATTATCATAAACTGAGCAGATTTTCAACCTCATTACCTTTAACTCTCTTGAACCTGTAAATGTTTCTATAACTCTTTCCAGATAGGATATGTAATAACAACAGCAATGCATTCTAATTAAAGGTTATTGTTTCCTTGTATATTAACTAGTTTAATTATAAATCTATCAACATTTTTGTGAAACATATTAGTGGAGACTTTAAATCTCTTCTGCGAGGAGATTTACAGCATGAATCCTATGCAATTATAAATAGACAACTGGATGTATGCTGGATAGAAGATGACAGATAAATAGATGCAAAGACAGATGCAGATAAATTATAAAACCACATAGGTCAATAAACATAAATGTTGAATAAATGAATAGATAAGGTGTTGGACAATTGATAGATATAGACATGTAGCAGATAGAAACACATGTAGACAGATGATACACAGATACATAGATCAGATGTCTACATACTAACACAATTAATACAAAGATATTAGATGATAGAGAAATATAAATAGATAGATAGATAGATAGATAGATAGATAGATAGATAGATAGAGACAGACATATAGACAAACAGACACATAGACAAACAGATATAATTCAAGTAAAGTAGTTCTTTTGTTTTGTTTTGTTTTGTTTTGTTTTGTTTTTTGTTTTTTCGAGACAGGGTTTCTCTGTATAGCCCTGGCTGTCCTGGAACTCACTCTGTAGACCAGGCTAGCTTCGAACTCAGAAATCCACCTGCCTCTGCCTCCCAAGTGCTGGGATTAAAGGCATGTGCCACCACTGCCGGGCTCAAGTAAAGTTCTTAGGGGTGTATTATCATCATCCAAAGAAGAAATATCTCATGAAGATAAAAGGTATAACTAAACATGAATGAATCCCAGGATACATACACAGATTAAGCAAGAAATTACTCATCATAAAACTGCACAGAGGCAGCATCCGAAAGAATAGAGAATGAGTGAAGTTGTGAAAAGTTTTGTAAGCTTTTTAATGCAATCAAGAGGAAATTACTTATGGACTTAAGCTAAGCAAAAATATACAATCATTTCAGCACCCCAAACCCTTTTTACATCTCCACTTCATTTTGTTAACAAGTAGAATTTAGAAAAGAAACAAAAATTGTGAGAGAATGAAAATAACTGCCTCAAAAAAAGCTGTGAGAGGCTGAGTGGGAAGACCCTTTTCATATCAGTCCCTAAAGAAGCAAGATGCAAACTTCTTCAACTCGTTTAGTCCTTTCTCTAACTCCTCTATTGGGGACCCTTGCTCAGTCCAATGGTTGGCTAAGAGCATCTACCTCTGCAACCCCATAGGAAGAACAACAATATCAACTAACCAGACACCCCAAAGCTCTAGGGACTAAACCGTCAACCAAAGAGTACACATAGTTCCAGCTGCTATGTAGCAGAGGATGGCCTTGTCAGGCATCCATCAATGGGAGCAGAGGTCCTTGGTTCTATTAAGACCCATAGATGCCTCACTGTAGGGGAATAGAGGGTGTGGAGGTGGGGGGTGAGTGGGTGGAGGAACATCCTCATAGAAGCAGAGGGATGGAGGATAGGATAAGGGGTTTCCTGGAGGGGAGTAAACCAGGAAAGGGGATAACATTTGAAATGTAAATAAGGAAATATACAATAAGTGGGAGAGGGTGGGGTGGCAGGCATGGGGAGGGGGGAGGCAAAAGGAGTTTGTTCTTGTTGTTTTTGTTTGTTTGTTTTTTGGAGGGGAACCTGGGAAAGGGAAAATTTACATGTAAATAAAGAAAATATCTAATAAAAAAATTTAAAAAAATAAAAAAAAAAGATTACAGATCTTAAAAAAAAAAAAAAAAGCAAAGTGCATGGAAGTTCTAGATTGTGAAGAGAAGGCAAGGATGCCTGAAAAGACATCTGTTGTCTTTCCTTCAGTACATCACCCACTGTACCCTAACTGCGAAACATGGCTTCTAGTAAGAAATGACTCTGTCGCATCAGACAGCCAAGCTTTCCTTTATTTGCCAATATCCCAGTACTCCTTTCCTCTCTGTTTGTGAGTGACCTTTTTTTTCAATCAGGTAAGAATGTGTTGAGCAAATATTTTCAAATTGAATAGACAGCAGGTAAAAATTATTCTGAAAGAAGCTTGCCAGGTGGTGCCTGGTTGCTAGCATATGGTTCTTGCTTGAACCAGACGTAACTTGCCAAGTCTAATTCTTAAATTATGTCTCACTTTGAAAAAATTTCTTAAAAACATTAGTGGCCACCATCCTACAGCAAACTTGTAAACTAATTGTGCAGCTTGAGAAAGTGTACTCAAAGCTACATGAAAAAGAGTTGCTCACTGGATAGTCTTAAAGAAATAGTACCTTACGTTTCATATTTCGTACTCCCATCCATCTAAATAAAATATTAGAGAATAATGACCTGTCTTCTAGGATGCATTACTCATTTATACATGTAAAAGTTAGTGTAATAAATTTCAAAATTCCTATCATTGGATATATTCATGAGTTTGAAAGTCTTTTCTCATTCTTCCTAAAATTTTGTAGTTTTAATGTATGCTTTTCTAGCTATGCCCATAAAATGTCCCAAAATAATACATATAAATACTATGTGCCACTAACTTGCCAAACATCTATAAAAAATAAATAAAATTTATCAGATATTACTATTCTAACCATATCTTATGGGAATTTACAATAGGGGAAGTGGATATCAGACACAGAATGATAAACAAGCATGATATTGGCTATTCATGAGCAGAAATTAGTATAATGAAATATTGTTGATGTGTATAAAATGAATGTGCCATTTTGAAAAGCCCAGATTCCACAATGTATTTAGCTGCAGTTTATACCTGGATAATTATATGGATATTTTCTATTCTTCACTGGAACCTTAATTTTCTGATCTAAACACTGCCAGTTACATGGTAATTAATCTTTGAACTTTTTTGATGACTACAAGTATTATTAAGCAGTAATTTGCAGAACCATTTCATTATAAGGTAATGATTAGTTTTATATGCAATTCCCTAGCACATTTTAGCTAAGAATTTCAAAATGGCTCACAAATGAATGATGAGGATGTTGGGGCTTCAGTTTTTGAATGTAGTATAGAGTCAACAAAAAATAGAAGTGAAATTTAAATTACTTATTTCATTTCCTCAACTGCCTAATGCCTGCAGGACTCCCCTAGAGCAAGGTTTCTGTAATTTAGATAATTCAATTACATTAATTCCATTTTTTTCATAGATGAGCTTCTCTGCAAACAAGTGAGAGGGAGTATTAAGACAATAAGTGTTTTCAGACACCATTACAAGGTAGCATTTCATTTCCTTTGGGTGTATGCCTAAAAAAAAGAGATTGCTGTGTCTCATGGTAATTGTGCTTTTAATTTTTTTCTAGAAGATTCCATTCTGGTTTCCATAATGACTTCACCATATTGTATTTCTTAGAGTTTGTATCTAAGATATAGTCCCAAACTATTATTCCCTAGCTTGATGCTATTGGGAAGTTGTAGAAAATACAAAAGGAGGGCCTGGGGAAGACTGGCTCATTGAGAGAATGCTCTTTTATGGAATTTCTGTGAGTTCTGTTCCTTCTCTAATTCATTCCTTGACCACTAAGTGAGAAGTTTTCCTCCACTGCCCCCATTATGGTGAGCTGCCTTGCTATGCTGCCTTCCACCCCCATCTAAAAGCAACAGGGTCAACTGGTCCTGGGCTGAGCACCTTGGCACCCGGAGCCAAAATCAGAACTTATGTCTACTTGAGTTTTCTACCATAGATTTAGTGATAGAGATTCAATAAAATTCCACAAATGGTCTTCAGTAGTTCTCTTTTCTCTCCATGACTTCTAAAGTCATACACAATATTCTTGTGTTCTTGGGCATGTAAACAACTGATGACCTTTTATTTTTTAAATTTATGTTTTTATAGACATGTGTCATCAGGCATTCTTCTCATTTGTTCCTCTTCCTGACTCCCCCTTGCCACCTCCTAGTCGGTTCTCTTCCTCCTTCTGATTTACGCTTTACTAATGCCATATCACATATATTCACTATATCACATATATGCCATATCACATATACTCAACTAACTTATTCCCCACTTCTCTTAAAATATTTTCCTCTTATGATCCCTTTGCTAGTTTTTTCAACCTAATCACTAACATTTATAAATGTTTAAATCCTGTTTCCATGTACAAAGAAAGCACAAATCAAGTGGCATTTTCTTTCTGAGTTTATCTTTGCGTAAGATGTAGATCTGCAGTTGCATCCATTTCCAGAAATGTCATGGTTACATTTGTCTTTATGGCTGAATAAAATTCCATTGTGTATCTGGACCACATTTCTTTTTTCTTCTTCTGTGGACGAATACCTAGGTTTTTTTCTGATTATTAGATATTGTGAATATTGCAGAGGTGAACATGGACGTGGAAGTATCCCTGTAGTACTTTGAGTATGTATTGAAAAGGGAAATAGCTGGGTCATATAATTACTTTCAATTTTTTTATTACTTTTATTTTGTTTACAATCCAGCCATTGCTGCCCCTCAGGTCCCCCCATCTACAGCCCCTCATCCTATTCCTCCTTCCCTTGTTTCTAAGGGGATATTCCCCCTCCTGCCAAGTCTCCCCACCCCCTGGCGCCACAAGCCTCTCAAGGGCTAGGCCCATCTTCTCTCACTGAGTCCAGACTAGGCAGACCTCTGCTATATATGTATCAGGGGCCTCAGACCAGAAGAATGCAATACTAATCTCCATAGTGGCTACCGCACAAGTGTTTGCTCTCCCCACATTTCTATTTCCAAAAATTCTTGTGATTTGCTGTCACCTGTTTTCTCTCTGACAGCCACTCTGATAGAGATGAAATGAAATCTCAATTTCTTTGCAACTCCCTGATGACTTAGAAGGTTGAACAATTATTCTAGAATTTGTTGCCATTTTTACTTGTATGTTTTTTTTGAGTTTTGTTGTTGTTGTTTGGTTGCTGTTGTTTTTATTGTTAGTTTTGTTGTAAGTTTATTTTGGGAAGTATCTATTTGATTTATTTACTCATTACTGATTTCACTCAGTTGGTATTTAATTTTTGTATTTTTTTTTTTTTTTTTTGTATAATACCCTAGTTGATGTGAAGTTAGAAAAGATTCCTCTCTCACTCTGTAGGCTCCCTTGTTATTTTGGTAATTGTTTCCTTTGTTGTATAAACATTTAAATTCTAGTGTGGGTGGGGGGTATGCATGGGAGTGCCCATGTGTGATCTCACAGTGATTTTGACTTAGAATTTTCTAGTGACTTTGATGCTGAACACTTTATATATGTCTGTCTGTTCACCACTCGTGTCTTTGGAAAAATGTTTACTTATATCATAAAGACATGTGTGCTATTATGATTACTGTAGTACCATGCACAATAACCAAGACATGGACACAAAATTATTGTCTACTGACAGATGGATTGCATATGTACATACAGAGAG
>JADRCD010229566.1:0-10264 GCA_019843815.1 Montemys delectorum
ACTGATATCCAAAATGTAAGAACTCAAGAAATTAGAAATCAACAAACCAAATAACCCTATTAAAATACAGAGCTAAACAGAGAATTCTTAACTGAGAAATCTCTAGTGGCTGAGAAACACTTTAAAACTGTTCAATTTAAAATCCAAAGGACTCAGCGGTTCCATCTTATATACATGAGAATGGCTAAGATCAAAACCTCAACCAAAAGGAACATTCGTCCATTGCTGGTTCAAGTAAAAACTTGTACAGTCACTTTGGAAATCAATTGGCAGTTTTTAAGAAAATTGGGAATAAGTCTATCTCAAGACCCAGCTATATCACTCCTTGGAATATACTCAGAAGATGTTCTACCATACCATAAGGATACTTGCTCATTTATATTCATAGCAGCTTTATTAGTGATAGCCAGAAACTGGAAATAAACTAGATGTTCCTCAACTGAAGAATGGATAAGAAAAATTTGGTACATTTACACAATGGAATATTACTCAGCTATTAAAAACAAAGAAATCATGAATTTTGCAGGCAAATGAATGGAACTAGAATAGAATATCCTTAATGAGGTAACCTAGACTCAGAAAAACAAATATGGTATGTATTCACTTATAAGTGGATATTAGCCAGGAGGTATGGGGGGGGGGGACACATGAGTCTCACTTAGAAGGTAAAATAGAATAGAAATCATGGGTGGACCAAAAAGGGAACTGGACAGGTTGGTATTGGGATGGGAACAGCAGGTATCAGGTGGGTAAAAGACTTGGGGAGAGAATACTAGGAGAGACAACTGGAATCCGGGCCACATCTCTGGGACAAACTAAAATCTAAGGCAATGGAAACTCCCCGGAATATCTGAGAGTGACCCCAAGCTAAGAGTCCTAGCAAGGGGGGATATGGAGCCTGAATCAGTCAACTCCTATAACCACACAAGCCTTCCAGTGGAGGGATGGGAACACCAACCCAGCCACAAAACCTTTGACCTACAATTTGTCTTGTCTAGAGGATGTTCAGGGTAAAAGATGAAGCAGAAATTGAGGGAATGACCAACCAATGACTGGTCCAGATTGAGACCCATGCCATAAGAGGAAGCCCACCCCTAACACTCTTAATGATAGTCTGCAATACTTGCAGAAAGAAGCCTAGCATAACTGTCATCAGAAAGGGTTCAACCACCAGCTGATGAAAACAGATGAAGAAGATCTACAGCCAAACATTAGGTAGAGCTTGGAAATCCTATAGAAGAGGGGAAGGAAAGAATGTAGAACCCAGAGGTCAAGGATACCACACGAAAATCTACAGAATCAAATAACCTGGGCCCATAGGGGCTCACACAAACTGAACCACCAACCAGAGAGCCTGCATGGGACTGACCTAGGCCCTCTGTAACAGTTGTGTAACTTGATCTTCTGGTAGGACCTCTAACAGTAGGAGCAGAAGATGTCTCTGACTCTGTTGCCAGCCTTTGAGACCTTTTCTTCCAACTGGGTTGACTTGCCTAGCCTCTACAGGTGGAGAACTACCTAGTCTTACTTCAACTTGATATGCTAAGGCTGGTTGCTAACCATGGGAGGCCTCCCCTTTCCTGAAGAAAAAGGAAGGAGGAGTGGATGGGGGGCTCGAGGGGAAGGACTAGGAAGAGATGAACGAGGTGAAACTGTGATAGTGATGTAATTTAAATGATTCAATTTATATAATTAAAATAATGTAAATATAAATGAATTAAAATTAAAAAGAAATGGGCAACTAAGGAAGATGTAACTCTGGTTCACCTTATAAAGAGCCAAGTCTTTCCATGATGACAAACAGGGCAGACACCAAATGCTGCAGCATCACCTTCAGATACAAAAAGCCATTACTCCATCCTTTGTTTCTCCAAGGGAGCTAATTAGTAAGACTAATCATAAAGAAGTTAATGATTTGAGGGATGACAACCAGATGACAGGAATGCCACAAAACCTGCCAACTCCAGAACAAATTCGCTAAGAGGTTTCAAATACTCAGCTATTTGTTTTCTCTACAGCAATAAAGGCCACCAATAGTATTTTCACAGTCTTTTGAAAAGCTGAAAACACTCTTATGCTGCCTTCAAGTGGAGTTGTTTACAGAATGTTAAAATAGCAGTAGCCTTGAATCTACTTAAGACAGCAAACTTACAGCTGTGTGATAATATAAATTCCTTTAGGTAGGGGCTTTCTAACTTGCAAATAAAGAGCATATGAAATTAAGATGACCCACAAAGGGTAAAAATGAAATCTCATTTAGCCAATGAAATCTCATTTAGCCAACTCACAAGATGATGTAGAAAGAACTTCTTCTCCTTCTGATCTTCCTGGGGCAGTGTCAAATGCTATTTATAATTACTTACTAATCATTCCTGACCTTCTGTTGATAGATTAAAAATGTTCCTTCTATTCTTAAAGAACATTATTTCTTAAAGAGAATTCTTCTTTCCCATCTTGGAATCAAAACACTTTTCAAAGAGTTAGAGGTCAGCATGCACATGCTTCTTCAAGTAGTAGGAAAATGTCTGATGTATTGCCTTAAAATGCAGTTAACCCATTGTTAATAGTACAATTTTTAGTTTTCTAAACAGTTACATCACTGAAACAACTGGAAAAGAAGCTTGACTTTGTAAATTATATGGTTCAGTGGTTCTCAATTTTCCTAATGCTATGGCCCTTTAATACACAATACAGTTCTTCGTGTTGTGTTGACCCCCTCACACACACACCATTAAATTATATTTTTCTACTTCAAAACTGTAATTTTACTACTGTTATTAATCATAGTGTAAACATCTGATATGTAGAATATCTGATATGTGACCCTTGTAAAAGGGTCATTTGATACCCCAAAAGGGTCATGATCCATAGGTTGAGAATCACTAGGTTAGCCTAACATAAAAAATGTAGGTACCAATAAAACAAAATCAACATTTTATTTTACCCCAATCGATTGCTATTTCTGAGTTTCAACAATAAAACACTACAGAATGTATATAATTTTTCTCTGTCTTTTAGAAATTTGCATTTAAAACCCAATATCCTGTAACAATCTCTATGTAAGCACGTTAAGCCTGATCCCTGAAATAACTGAACAGTTTAGTGATCCACATTGTGAATGCTTCTAGATAGCAGAGTTATCCTTCACTTAGGTTTAGATCAGGTGAACCAAACTTCATAAATACAAAGCTTTCAAGACAAAAGACACATTTTGTTCTTCTTCTATCCCAAAGTAATTTAATTCATGAAGTATTTAGCAAGAATATAATCTTAATAAGTGCTGTAGGAGAGTTTGGCGAAGTATAAAATTGTGACCTTTTTCAAGCAAGTTATAATCGTGTTGTATAGATAAAGAAGGCACACTTATTCATGAAATAACTAGATAAAAATAATATAATCGTGACAGACAAAAGCCTAAAATGGTTTCCATGCTCTTCACCACCTAGTTTGTGCTATGATTATGTTGAATTAAGTGATAAAAGATGAAAAGATGTTATAAAGTTCAGGCTACCAGTCACTTGACCATAAAATATGGATATGACATAGGTGGATATAATTAGCCTTTAAAATTTAGTTCTTTAAAAATAGGAAAGTTTTCTTCAATGTTCCAGCAGAAGCAGCAGCTAGAAAAATTCAAAGGGGGAAGGATTTGGCAATGTTACTCCTGCCTAGTGATAGAGAAGGTAATGTAAAAAGAAACACAAGAAGCTTCTAGACTCTTAGGGATTCCTAGAGCTGATAGGCAAACAAGAAACAGGAACTTTGAGCCCTACAACTGCAAGGAACTAAATTCTGCCAATAACCAAAGTTAGCTCACAAATAACACTCAAAAGCCCAGACCACAAACAGTTTCTTTTGCTGGGTCGCCATTGAGAAACCCACACTATCCAATCGTCTAGTTCAGCCTAGGGAGACATTAAATTGAGCTAGCCTAGACTTGGCCACAAGACCATTAAATTTAACAAGAAGTGCTATTTTAAGTTGCTGAATGTGAGATAATTTCTTTTGCAACAATAGGAGAGTGGTATTATGAATATACAGTGAACTACAGCCTAACAGTTTCTGCAGCTTTTATGATCTCAGCAGTTCATGATGTTTGCTTTCAGGCACCCATGTATAAACTCAGTCCTCTCTTGCGCTTCCACATAATCAAAGAAGTCACATCTGGAAACTTAGGTAATCCACTGCTACCTTGACTACTCTGTATAGAGTTTTCAATAATATTTGATTTGGAGTAGCTGTGGTTATACAATTTATAACTCCAACCTTTGGAAAGCTGAGATAAGGAGATCTTAAGTTCAAGGTCAGCACGGATTACATAATGAGTTCCAGACCAGCCTGTGCTGTATAATTGCAAACACTTAAGCTTACCCCTTCTGAAATAATTTTAAAATAGGACTGCTAGAATTCCTTTATATGACCAGCCCTGACCACATATCCAATATCACTGAAGACAAGGATAGTAAAATGACCTTTTTGAAAAAACTTGTCTGCTCAGGGATTTATATCAAGACTGGAACTATATGAGGCTATTATTTTTAGTATTGCTAAAATTACTTCCTGGGAAATTATTTCCTTGGCTTCATCTCAGAATATAAGGGCCTTAATGTAAAAATAACATTTTCTATTCTGCTGTTACAGTGTGAGCTGGACAGCAATTAGTTTGGTTATGGTTATCTGAAAATACGAAAAACATGTTTATTGGTTTTTTTTTTTTTTTCCTTTGTGCCTTCAAGTGATTGGGTACTTTGTTTTGACATTTTAGTTTTTCACAAGCTAAATATATGCAGAAAAAATCAATTGTCTTGAAAAATGTTTGTTGCTTTAAAAGTAGAGATTGTTTTAAACATAGTATTCTTCCAAATACCTTTAGAAATTTTAATTTATATACTACTAGCACAAATCTTGAAAATCCATCATTCTGGTTCTATTTATCTCCACACTTGTTTTTTAAATGCACTTTTATGTTTTTTTTTTTCCCATCAGCTATAAATTTCTTCTAAAAAGCTAAAAGTAGCCTTAAAACTAAAAGAGTTTATGTGAACTATCATACCTATAAAGTTAAATCATTCAGAACGACCAGGAATAGGTCACTTCAAAGTCATCTTTTACAGAGAAATACATTAATTACAGAGAGAAAAATGCAGGTTTTCTGCATTTTGATCAATCCTCCCACTTACTGACTGTCTATTCTTTTCTCTTTGCTAATCAAAAATGATCATACTTGCCAACTGGAGGTTATGAGATCTCTCCAGCAGACCATAGCATGGTAGAATAAAGTCAAATATATTGTAGTTACTTTGGAAACAGAAACATATCTATGCACTCTCAACATACCTAGCTATTAGTAAATTGAGATTAGAGTTCTATATTATATACTTGAAAATCCAGGTCTCAATATTTAACATTTTCTCAAAGTCAAGCTAAAACTGATTCAACTCTATAAACACTTATTGAACACTTGAAAGTAATATAGCTGACAAAATATGATTAGCCTAACATAAAAACAAACTTTTTATTTTTAAATTTATTATAATTATATATACAATTGTATGATACATGCCTTGCATTTATTATATCATTAATCATAATAATAGTAGTAACCCTGGAAGACAGGAACCACTACAATAATTCTATAGGTAGAGTGTCTAAAGGTTAAAAAAAAATGCCAAATGACAAATACAGAGGAGGAAGCTCACAGTCAACCATTGGACTGAGCTTGGGGATCCCTGATGGAGGAGTTGGAGAAAGGATTGAAGGAGCTGATGGGGTTTGCAGCTCCATGGAGGAGTAACAGTGTCAACAGGCCAGTCGCCCCAGAGCTCCAGGGGACTAGATCACCAACCAAAGAATACACATGGAGCGACCTGTGGAGCTGGCCAATATGTGGCAGAAGATGGCCTTGTTGGACATCAATGGGAGGAGAGACCCTAAAGCCTGATGGTATTCCATGCCCCAGTACAGGGGAATGCCAGGGTGGGAGGATGAAAATGGGTGGGTGGGGGAGCACCCTCATAGAGGCAGTGGGAGGGGAAGGGGATAGGGGGTTTCCAAAGGGGAGACCTGGAGGGAGAAAACATTTGAAATGTAAATAAAGAAAATATCCAAGAAAAAAATGCCAAGGTCCTGTCAAAGTTATGTATTTATAAATAAAATCTCTATTATTTATTACCTGGTATGTATTATTGTTGTGTAAGAATTTCCTCCAGATTAAAACACTCTGTCCTACAGAGATACTCCATAAATTTCAAGAATAAATAAATAAATAAATAAATAAATAAGATGTGGGGAGTTAATATAACTCATAAGACTAGAGAAATAATAACTCCATAGTCTCAAGATGTTCCTGAAACATACAAGATTCAGACAGGCTCTCTTCAAGTTTATAAAAGAAACGGAGTTCTGGAAAGAAGAGACTCTGACCTGTGGAGTTAGCTGCAAGTCTCACTAAGAGATCCAGGGATGTAGCTTTCCTGAGTCACCACCCTTGCTTAGATCATCTTTTAGGTGATGCAGCTGCTTTTGAGTCCTATATGTTCATATAAGAAGCCTCTTATCCATGCTCCTATAAGGAGCTTTTCAACCATAAGCCTATAGTAATGCTAATAACCATGTGTTTACTAAGTTAGGTCTGCCATTGATGCTCTATCAAAGATAAGTAGCCATTGTTCATAGCTCACAGAGGAAAGTCACACAATACCAGTGGAACCTGAACAAGGATAAACAGAATCAAAGATGAGATGGATAGGAATAGTTGCACGGCCCAAGTAGTGGGTATTGACACATTCATGTAAGGCTGATCTCTAATGCAGGCGGGGCATCCACAGAAGCAATCCCAACATGGCAACTTTTCCCCCGATGATAAAAGATAGTGTGCCTCCTTGCTATGACGCTTGTTACATGTTCCCTAAATTGGGTGATAGGATATACAGTGAAGGATAAGCCACCCCAGGACAGTCATGTTCCTTCATTTGTGTGATGGTTTGAAAAAGAATGGCCTCCATAGGTTCAGATATTTGAATGCTTAGGCACAAGGGAATGCCAGTATTTGAAAGGATTAGAAGAATTAGGAGGCATGGCCTTGTTGGAGTATGTGTGACCTTATTGGAGGAACTATGTCAATGGGTATGATCTTGGGGTTTCAAAAACCCATGCTAAGCCTAGGCATTCTCCTCTCTTTCTCTCTCTTTGTTCTCTTTCTCTGTGTATGTGTTTGCCTCTGTGTGTCTCTCTCTTTGTCTCTCTGTCTCTTTCTCTCTGTCACTCTCTCTGTTACCCTCACTGTCTCTGTCTCTCTCTGTCTCTGTGTATGTGTGTGGTTTCTCTGTGTACGTCTCTCCCTCTTTGTCTCTCTCTGTCTCTCTCTGTGTGTCTGTCTCTGTGTCTCTATCTATCTACCTATCTGCCTATCTACCTATCTACCTACCTATCTAGCTAGCTATCTAGCTAGCTAGCTAGCTAGCTAGCTAGCTATCTAGCTATCTATCTCCCTCTCTTCCTACAGATAAGTATATTGCTTTCAGATAGTGCTCCAGAGCCTGCCTGCATGCCACCATGTTCTCTGAATTGATGACAATGAACTAAAAGTCTGAAACTGTAAACAAGCCCCCAGTGAACTTTTTTTTTTCATAAGAGCTGCTTTGCTCCTGGTGTTTCTTCACAGCAATAGGACAGTGATTAAGACAAGTTTGTATGGGAGGTCATGTCTCCACCATTGGAACTTATCCACATTCCTGATAGATTTAAGAATGCTCTGCAGTCCATAAAAGTAGCACAGACGGAATGGGATCATGTGTAGGCTGCAGCGTCGGTTGCATGGCTTTTGCTATGAGTGGTAAGACATGCAACTGAGGCTCACCAATCGTTAAAGAAAGAACCTACATATATAAAGAAGGAATTACAACAGAAAAAAGTATACAGTTGTGGTTTCTATATTAGCTTCTTATAGGAAAGGTGGGTGGAGGATGACATGGAGTTAGTGGTCTACTATTTTGTGGGGTCGAAGTGGAAAGAATATGAATTAGATTTGTCTTATGGGGAGAAACCACGGGAAGAAACTGGATAGTAAGGACAAAGTCATCAAGCTGGAAGTGATATAAGGTACTCCACATACCCAAAAGAGAAAAGAAACGAGAAAAAGCCCTCCAATCTCAGAAGGCAGATGTTTCATAACAGCCTGGTACAAGCAGCCAGTACAGTTGAGGGATAATCTGCTTCTGAGCTGGCTGAGTTAGGAAGAATTTTTTAAACAGAACCTGGAAGAACCTGTGGCTTGTCATGTTGTGGCATCTGCAGGTGGATGAAATCAAACTGAGTACTTGGGAAGCAACATAGCTAGCCAGATCTTTAGACAAAGATGGCATCGTATGAGACAATATGAGAGACATCAGTGCCAGGCAGAATGACTAGTATGAGACACTAAGGATGCTTATGGCAACTTGTAGATAAATCCATGGATACACCTTTCCTGCATTAATGCCTATAACAGCAGAGATTAGTTAGAATGGGTCCCTTTGTCCACTGCCCTTTCTGAACCTATGCAGGCCTTGTGTGAGTGCTGGCACAGTCTCTGCAATATCTCATATCACAGCAGTCCCATTGTATCTGGATGATACTGTTTCCTTGGAGCCATCCATTACCTCTACTTGGAAAGGAAAATCAGTTTTTTTCAATTGAGTGTCTCTGCTTGTATCAGGCACACTCCAGGCAGGCCCCATGATTGAGGATGGTTGACCAACACAAAATGGGGTAGAAGTTGTATATATTTTTGTGTTGTTTTGGTAATTTTTGTCTTGTTACGCTTTTTCTTTACATTTGCTTGTTTTTATTTTGTTTTTGTTTTCTTTTGAGAGAGAGACAGAGAGACAAACAGACAGAGACAGAGAAGGATTTCATGAAGATAGGTAAATAGGAAGTTGAAGTGGATCTGAAAGAAGTTGGGGGAGGGAAAAGAATATAATCTAAATATATTCCAAAAAAAGAAAAAAGAAAACCTACCAGGTATTAGAAAACAATAGAGGAGGAACAGAGATTACTGAGGGAACTGAGCAGAGAGAGAGGCAGTATTTAATCCCTAGTCACTGGGCCTGACAGGATTATGTCCTGAAGCGAGATAAAAAACGGATTAGAAGACAGTGGTGACTTCCCGTGGATCATCTCTAAGAAGTAAGAGAAGTTCTGGCAAATCCTAGTAACTTTGATTCTCTCATACAGCTCAGGTGTGAGTGTGCAAAACCAGTCAAGAGAGGATGGAAGAAAGTCAAAGAGGAGAGCGGATCTGTTCATGTCACTTGAAGGCAAAAGTAGTAAGTTTGGTGTTGAGTTTGAGTTCCTAAGGGGAAAATTAACAAAAGCCCCAAAACTGTGTTTGAGCTTCAGAAAGGCTTTAGAACCAGAGCAGTAATTCATGGCAGAATAAATTACACCTCCTCAGAATACATGACATAAAGAGTCCCTGGGGTCAGGATTGTCTGCCTAGCCTCGACCCATTTTAGCAAGTGCAGCTGATGGAAAGGCGAGCAGCACAACACTGGCACGGAATCTGTTGGAACTTACAATCCAGATCCAGCAGCAGGCATAGTCCAGTGTAGTTCTTGAACCTAAGGCAGACTAAGCAGCAAGTCAGCCCTGACGAGACTATCAGGAGTAGGTGTTACACAAGAACCCAGCTGCAGAGCAAGCACTCCATGAAGGGGAAACTAGATGGCTCAGGAAAAATATCTGTTCTGTTATAGGTCTAGATAGGATGATATCTCCTACTCATGCTGATGTACACAAAATGTTCTTTAGACTGAACAATTGATAGACGTGATAAGACCATTTCCTGGAGTGCTGGACCTTGCAAACTCTCTTACTTAGTATCCCACTGGCCACCTAAGACCAACCAAAACTTAGAATGAAAAATGGTGTGTCTTCAGAGACCCTCAGTAAAAAGCTTTCTTTAGAAAAGGCTATTTCTTAAGTGTTCCACAGGTTTGAAATAACACCAAAGGTGACAGTTAATGAGATTAAATAAAGGCACTCTATGTGTATGGGAAAAGACACTAGAACCTGTAAATTTGTTAAATGAAAGCACTAGTCAAGATGTGGACTACTTCCCTAACAGTTGTTCGATAAGATGGCACCAGGGGCTCCCAAAATGTCAAAAGCTGGTCCTGATGCTGATGCTGCTGGTTGCTTAACAGAATTATATGGAAGTGCCTGTTACTAAATTTACCACACACTTAGCTGCAGGGTATGGAGAAATCAAACCAGATTTAACTGG
>JADRCD010229569.1:0-24164 GCA_019843815.1 Montemys delectorum
AGTCTCTGGATGGCCTTTCCTTCAGTCTCTGTTGCACTCTTTGTCACTGTATTTCCTTTAAACAGGAGCAATTCTGGGTTAAAATTTTGGAGATGGGTGGGTGGTACCATCCCTCAAACAGTGGTCCATGCCAAAACTCTGGATATGGTCTTGACAGGTTCTCCCTCCCCTTTGTGGGGGTATTTCAGTTAATGTCATCCCTGTGGGGTCCTGAGAGACTCTACTTTTAGTCAATTCAGCTACTATTACTTTTTAAATATTTTGTCATTGTATGACATTTGAAAATTATTTAAAAATCAATAAAGACATTCTCCTAGGCATGAGAATCAAAAATTTCTGGTTACCCTGATCTATCAGACTTTGTTTCAAAACAAATAAACAAAAAAATATAATTAAGGAGCCTGGGAGGGAGAGAGGAGGGGGAGTTTAAGAAAAAGAGGGCAGGATCAAGTATTAGAAGGGACAGGAGAGAAGTACAGAGGGTCAAACAATTGAATGGAAACATGTAGCACTGGTGGATGGGGTATCCACTAGCAGGTCCCAGACTCCAGGTAAGTGAGAGGCCCCCAGGACCAAACAGTGATGACTTTAGCCAAAATACTCAATAAAGGGGAGATACAATCTGTAGAGACAACTTCCAGTAGATAGGTATAAGTGATGAGACCACCTATGCATCTCAAAAATTTTAACCCAGAAATGTTCCTATCCAAAGGAAAGACAGGGACAAAAATTAGAACAGAGACTGAAGGAAAGGCCAAGCAGAGAACTGCTCCATCCTATTTGATCTACAGACACCAACCCCCCACACTATTGCTGATACCAAGAAGTGCTTGGTGACAGGAGCCTGGTATGACTGTTCCCTGAGAGGCTCTACCAGCAACTGACCAATACAGATGCAGATACACAAAGCCCAACTATCAGACTAAGCCCAAGGACCCCACTGGAGGAGCTGAGGGAAGAACTGAAGGAGCTGAAGGGGATTGCAACCCCATAGGAAGAGCAATATCAACTAAATGGACCACCCAAAATTTCCAGAGACTAAGCCACAAACCAAAGAGTAGACATGGAGGGAGCCATGGCTCATAGAGGAAAGCCTTATCTAACATCAGTGGGAGAGGAGGCTCCTGGTCTTGGGTAGGCTTGGTGCTGCAGCTTAGGAGGGATGCTAGAGCAGTGAGGCAGGAACAGGTTAGTGGGTGGAGGACAGCCTTATGAGTGGGGAGTAGAGGGATAGGATGGGGGTTTGTGGAGGGGCAACCGGGACAATCATTGGAAATGTAAATGAATAAAATGATTAATAAACAGTAATTAAAAGATAACTGATTTGAATAAATAATTAAATGGGTAAAGGATAACTAATTATACTTAATATTTATTATTAAAGGGAATATAAATATGGAGTTTAAATTTAATATATACCCCACAGTGTATGCTCCGTAATAGGATTTTCTATACAGATGCTAGCATAGGAGTCTTATAGGAAACTGTTGCTACATAAATATGCCTTTAAATCAACAAAGGAACTTTTTAAAAATTTTTTATTAGATATTTTCTTTATATGTCATATGATATCTCCTCTCCCAGTTTCCCCTCCAAAAAAGAGAAAAAATAAAATAAAATAAAAAAAATAAAAAAAAACCTGTTCCCTCCCAACTCCCCCGATCACCAACCCACGCTCTCCCGCTTCCTGGCCTGACATTCCCCTACACTGGGGTATAGAAACTTTACAGGACCAAGGGCCCATCCTCCCACTGATGACCAATTAGGCCATCCTCTGCTACATATGCTGCTGGAGCCATTAGTCCCACTATGTGTATTCTTTGGTTGGTGGTTTAGTCCCTGGAAGCTCTGAGGGTACTACTTAGTTCATATTGTTGTCTGTCCTAAGGGGCTGCAAACCCTTCAGCTCCTTGGGTCCTTTCTCTAGCTCCTTCATTGGGGACCCCATACTCAGTCCAATGGATGGCTGTGAGCCTCTACTTCTGTATTAGTCGGGTACTGTCAGAGCCTCTCAGGAGACAGCTATATCAGGTCCTTCCCATATTCAATCAACAAAGGCACTTTAAAAACAGAATTTCATAGTTATGTTCCCTTTTAAGAAAAATCAAAATTTTGAGTTTGTTAAGAAATGCAGAGAGGACAGGCAGAGTGGCTGTTACTAAGTCCTCTTCTTAATCTTACACTCACTACTACTAAAGCTGAAGTCCCATAGACACTCTCACACATTGATAGCAGGAGACTTTAGTACCCAACCAGTCCTAATGGACAGGGCATCCAAACAAAAACTAAACAAATACTGGAGCTGACAGATGTTATAAACCAAATGAATGTAACAAATATTTACAGAACATTTGTACATAGATTCTCATGTCTGTGAGGGGAGTATTGGGAATCTAATTTGAATACAGCAGCTTGCTGATTTCAGTATGTGTAGAGAGCACAATGTAAAACATTATTTTTGTGTCCATTGTCCACTTGAGGACAATCTCTACATTTTACCCAAACCCAAAATGATATCCTGTCTTCTTAGCACCTCATTGAAATTTCTCTAAAACGGACCACATACACGGACATAAGGTAAGTCTGGACAGATACAAGAAAATTGAAATAAATCCCTGCTTCCTATCAGTCCATCCTGGATTTAAGCTAGACTTCAACAACAACAGAAAGTTTACAAACTAATGGAAACTGAGTAACTCTGCATTGGGGGATAAATGGGTCAATACAGAAATAAAGAAAAATATTAAATAGTTTCTAGAATTTAATGAAAATGAATATAGAGCATACCCAAACTTATGGGAGACAATGAAAGCAATGCCTAGAGGGAATTCATACAAATAACGCCTACCTGAAGAAAGATATTAGCGCAAAAGCTCCAACCAGGATACAATTCATAGACCACATGAAGATCAAAGAGAAGGAAGACCAAAGTATAAGTGTTTTGATCCTTCTTAGAAGGAGAACAAAATACGAACAGGTGCAAATATGGAGATAAAGTGTAGAGCAGACACTGAAGGAAAGGCCACTCAGAGACTGCCCCACCTGGGGATTCATACCATACACAGTTACCAAACCCAGACACTAATGTAGATGCCAAGAAGTGCATGCTGAAAGGAGCCTGATATGTCTCCTGAGAGATCCTGCCAGAGACTTACAAATAGAAAGGTGGATGCTAGCAGCCAAACACTGGACTGAGTGCTGGGTCACTAATAGAGGAATTAGAGAAGGGACTGAAGGAGTTGAAGGGGTTTGCATCCTCATTGGAAGAACAACAATATCAACCAACCAGACCCACCAGAATTCCCAGGGACTAAGCCATCAGCAAAGGAGTGCACATAGCTCCAGCTGCATATGTAGCAGAGGTTGGCCTTGTCATGCACCAATGGAAGGAGAGATCCTTCCATTGGTCCTATGAAGACTTGATAGATGACCCAATGTAGGGGAATCGAGGAGGAGGAGGTGTGAGTGGGTGGGTGGGCAGGTAGAGGAACACCCTCACAGAAGTAAGGGGGAGGGAAGATGGGATGGGTTGTTTCTGGGATGGAGGGAAACCAGAAAAGAGGATAACATTTGAAATGTAAATAAAGAAAATATCTAATTAAAAAAAAGAATAAGAAGGGGCAGAGAAGGAGGAAGGACATCTTATGTTAGCAATTTAACAGCACACTTGAAAAAGCTCTAGAACAAATTGAAGTAAGCAACTTAACAACAAACATGAATGCTCCAGAATCAAAGAAATAACCCCACCCAAGAGGAGTAGATGGCAAGAAACCATCAAACTGAGGGCTAACTCAATAAAACAGAAACAAAGAACAATACAAATAATCAATTCAACAAATACAACAAATAGATAGTTCTGTGAGAAGATGAAAAAGATAAGCAAAAGTCACACAGAGAAGGTCCAATTGAATACAACAATAATAAAACTATCCCCTGTAATTTATCAGACCACCAATATTAATGTTGGAAATCAACAATAATAAAATCAGAAAGGAAAAGATAGACCTAACAGAAATCAAGATAATCCAGAGAATCATAAGGACAATTAGAAATTAGAAAAATCTGAGGAAATGTAGGCATTTTGCATATTATATACTCATACATGTATAATTATTTAAAATAAATAGAAGTTAAAGTCTTGACAAATATGTACTTTCAGGTGAGCTAAGTAAGGTCTCCATTACATTATGAAGAACAAATTTATCTGTTCTAGCCACAAAAACTGAACTTAAGAGTTGCTGAGAAATAAATTACTCCTTTCTAGAATTCAGAAATTAATTATACTATTTAATTTATAGACTTTTTTTCTTAAAATGTGGACTGATAATAAGTCACCTCATAGGATGAAAACAGGATCTGTTTGGTAAGTTTTGTCAATCAATGCACTTTGATGTCCAGGAAAGGAGTAAGAGGACACCAGTTAGAAGTGAACTAAGTTTACTCCTCATCACACCCTCAAGTACTAACTCCGAGAGTGCACTAACCTGGAACTCTTTATTTGTGGTGTAGAGACAAATGTCTTCAGAGTTTTAGACCCTCACCTCAGTTGTTGTTGCTGTTGTTGTTATATAATTTGAGTTTTATTTAGTTTTAATTAACTTTTACACTTTACACTTTTACACTTCATTAGACTTTATGAAGACTAATCTATATATTGTGAGATCCTGGACAGTAAAATCAAACATCTGCCATATTTGACAGTGGGGAAGGGACGTGTCTCTTTAGGGCAGCTTTCCCTACGGAATGGGAAGGTACCTTAAGCTCTAACAAGAAGATGGGCATTTTTTGCAACATTTTTGATATTTTATATTTTCATCTTATTTTTACTGTTTTTAAAGTTTAAATTACTATTCTCATACATAGTTACATACTTTTCCCTCCTTTTACCCTCTTTTATGGAAAAGAGATTCATTTCTCACATAATATATCTGTATTATGGTTTCCTTCCCTCTATTCCTCCTTTTTGGTTTCTCCTAATCTTGCTTTTTATCTGTATCTACTCCTCCTCTGTCTCGCATTTAAAAGGTCAGGCCTCTAAGAGATTAGACAGATTCCCCAACTGCTCATCTCTTGTCAGCACATGATGCTTCCAATACCAGGATTGGATTATATCTAATTGTGTTGTTGGCCAAAGGGTTCTACAGGAAGCTCCAAACCCAGGATGCTGCAAACAAGGGGTTGTTTTCCACAAACACACAACTCCTATGTAAATCATTGAAAATGGAGAAATAGAGCTGATGCACACATAGGGCCTTCACCCATAAGTGATAGCATCTTTGGTGCAGGAAGCTGCTGTGAATGCTACCAAAGCAGAAACATATAAAACAAACTAAATCCACAAACCATGTATCTCTACAGATGTACTGCCTGCAAGATACGCTAGGGCAATGGTGGTACAAAGCTTCTTGGAATATCAATCCATGTCGGATATGACTTAAGCTTCTCTATAAAGATGTGACTCATGTCAGATACTGAGTGGGTAACCATGAGCAAGAGAAGAGATACCTAGAAACCTAAGGTAAATCAAATACTGTCGTTTAAAAAAAAAAAAAAAAACGATAAAATGACTCCAAATCATATTCTGATTTACTCATAGATAAATGCCAGAGAGATTCGTCCTGGAGCAGATGGGAACAACTATAGGGAACTACAGTCAATCTGCCGAGAGACAGACCTTGGAACACTCACCCATAAACAGGATGTGTCCATCAAACCCTCAACCTCTGAGCCCTGCTAAACCCATGGAAGAGGAGGCAAAACAAGTGTAAGAACCAGAAGGGATGGGGGTCACAAAGAAAACAAGGCTCTCTAAATCAGTATGATCGAAGGTCATATGAACTCACAGAGACTAAGGTAGCACAACATGCTCCAAGGCCTGCAAGGTGCTACCTCAGTTTCTCTCGAGATATACTATTGCTTACAGTCTAGAGACTTTCTGAGATTTTATGAACATATGATTAATACCTGGGCCTTTCTTTGGGCTCATTTCCTCTTGTTGAGTCTTGTCCAACTTCAAGGTGGTAGGTTATTTTTATTTAATATTATTATATTTTATTTCATTATACTATTATCTCAAGACTTTACTTTCTAATTAACAGCAAAGCTGATTCATGGCATTATTGTATTCTATTGTAAAACAGATTCTCAGATTGTATGTTGGTTTGTTTCAATATTTTGTTAAGATTGTTTTTTGTACCTGAATTCAAAAACAATTTTTAGGGAATTAAAATATTCTTCACGGCATGAAATTTATAAAAAAAAAATCTATTTTACAGTAGATTTCACAAGGCTACCTCTTAGACTTGTGTAAATAAACTTAGGTTTTCCAATTTGTTTTACATTTTCACCCTAATTTATGTTCTGATTTTAAAATATTTCAAAAAATCATGTAATTTGATTGCATGTATGAACTTATACAAATTGGGCCTGTCTGTACTTGTCTTGATTGCATATTAACTGTATGCCAGAGTGCAATATTAAAAGAGCACATCTATTTCTTATAAATGCTTTAATATTATAGGTGTTACAAGATTAATATTGTAATAAATATAGTTAAATTCTGATTTCAGACTTGATTCTCTTCTAGCTCAAGAAAGCTTTTCATAGAATATAGTGTTTAATATATGGAGGGGGCAGTTATTACATGGATGAGATTCAATAAAAATATAATAAAACTCAACAATTAAAGTTATTTGAACATCTCATTTAGAGAAATGTTTAGTTATGAAATTCAGTGCTATATGCAACTTTGTCAATTTCTCATTCCAGTTCTTTGGTATGCTAGTATTTCCTTCTGGAAAACCATTTAGATATGTGATACATCTAGTAACTTTGTATCATTTTAATGGTTTAAAGGTTTTTATAAGTTTTAACAGGTATAATATGCCTTTCCTTTATATTTTAATTATATATAAAATGAATGCCAACAATGAACATATTTCTCTTTAAAATATTTTCCATATTTTTATTATGAATTAGTGAAACCTAAAAATATGCCTAAGAATACATGTTACAAAATATTTTCAATAATCATTTTTAGGGAATATTCAGGATTATTTTCACTATCCCTGGATTTTTGAGCCATCAATAAAAAGTTTAGATTATTTGCTCTATACTGAATACAGGCCTAGTAATTGATTGGGATTACATAGGATAGATAGATTGTTTTTGATAATGTGGTCATTTCTATTAGATTAATTTCATCAATTCATGAGCACAGGAATTTTTTTGTTTTAATTCTTTGTTATTTTTCTAAATTCATTATTTGAGTGTTTTTTATTTAAAGTTTTATTGAATATAATGGTTTTGTTTGTGTGTTTATGAAAGGATTGTCTCCCTGCTTTACTTTTCAGTATGGTTGTCATTGGTATGGAGAAAAGCTGTGGATGGGCCTGGTGCTGTTTGTATGTTAATGCTAATTCTACTCTCTTGGGAGGGGCTGCGAACAAGGAGTGAGTCATACACGGGTCATACACAAGGAGTGAGTCATAGGTGAACCAATCCCCTAATGAATAAAGGAGCCAGCCACTAGGTGAGTAGGTGAGACTTCCTGGTTGGAGAGGGGAGGAGAGGAGGCAGGAGAAAGTTAGATCTTTTTAGATACGGATAGCATGAGGACAAGATGTAGTTATAAGTGTTTACTAGTTTCAATGGTAGATCTGTCAGTCAGGATTCACCACTGGAGAATTTGGATTTAATAAGGCTTACAAGTTAGGATTTTAGTTGTCGCACCCAGCAAATGAGTTACCGTTGTTTCTGAAGTAAGTTTGTATTGCGTTTTTTCAAGTAATGACACCTCTGGGTTCTAGGGGAAAGGTATGACAGCAAAGTGTGGGTTTGCCTGAGGTGCACCACAAAGGCTGTGGGGGATTTAAAGCATGGTAACTGCCTGCCAGTGAGAACCTAGCGAGCTGGGTGGAGACATTTCAGGAGTTACAAGCCCGAGAGTCTCCATGAGATAAAGAACAGGTCAGCCATCGCTGCCCAGTGTGTCCAGGCCGCTGGGGTAGAGGCACAAACGTGGGCACATGTCAGATAGATCATTTTCAGTATTTTCTGTAACACTTTTATGTCTTAATTTTGTATATTTCTACTTTGCTAAAAATTTTTCTCTGCTCAAAGACCATTTTGTGGCATCTTTAGATCATGTCTACCCATATAGAAACCCCTGTTCCATCAGCATAACCTTTTATTTGTTCTCTTGTCTTCTCGCTCTAAGACTGTAGGCTCTATTTTGAATTATTGGGTAGGAATGAAAACTGTCCTTGTCTGAGTCCTAATATTAGTGGAAACAATTTGAGGTTTTCCACATCGAGAATAATGTTGTGTACAGTTTTGCCATTTGTATATTTTATTATGTTGAGGTTTACTCCCTCTGCCACAAGTTTCTCTATGTCCTTTATTAGGAAGAGATGTCAAATTTCATCAACTGCCTTTTCTGCGTTTAATGACATGCTCATATGATCTTTGCCTTACAGACTATTTATGAGATGGACAACATTGTTGATTTACATAGATTGAACCATCCCTTCGTCTCTGGAATCAAACCTCAAGAAGTACATATTTATTGGAATATGATCCCAATGAGTACCTTCAAGCGTGATTAAGAATTCTTATGTCAAGCAGAAGAAAGGAACTACTTTCTAAGCTAGAAAACTCATTTTATAAAGCTTGAAAACAGGCACAAAGTTACTGAAAACACTAAGCTTATCATTAGGACTTGTAACAAGAAAAGCAATCAAACAAGCAATTAAGGATGCATCAGATTCCTAAAATTATGTGAGAGAAAATTTAAAAGCTTTTGACCATGATTGTATACATTTTTCATTAATATTAATTATCTATTAAAACAATTATTATCCAAAACTAATGTAAGAATCAAACTATATAATTATTACAACTATATTGTGAAACAAAAATCACAGATTATATCCATATATATGTATCACTATATATACATATATATATTCATTGATTTTTCTTTAACACAAAAAAGGATAAAATTAATGTGTAGCAATACTTAATTCATTATTTTCTGATCTAATAACATACAGCAGATGGAATGCCTTACTATCTAAAGCTATATAAGTAATAACATTTTGACAACAATCGATGGCCAATCTGTAAAGGACCATTGATTATGAACCCTTTCTGCATTTTTAATTCTGGCATCTGAAATTTTACATGCAAAACAAAAAGTCCAGTCACTGTTGACTAATTATAGGCACAATCATCCAAATTAGCCCTCCAAAAGAACAGCACAAAGCGATGCCATCTGTGAATGTGTACTAACCCCACAGACCCTTTCTGCTTCAGACCGTGTAAAGGCGGTGGGATGGTTTCCTTCTGGCTTCTGACTCAGGCTTTATTCTTACATGAACTCATCCATGCCTTAAAGGCCAGTCACTATGAGAAGCTGAGGGTCAGCAAGCCTTTTCCTCCTTCAACCAATACAACCTCTGTCCTATATAATATGCTCATATTACGGGCCACCTGAAAACAATAGGCGTTTCTAAACCACATCTTTTTCCATTGTTAGCACAAGAAGCTTTAAAATGAAAGAAAAAAATTGCACATGAAATTTTACCTGGTAGGTAACTAGAAAACTACAAAAAAAGAATCTCATACAAATTTCTTTTTAAAGATGACAAGAAAATTATGTTATCCTACTTTCACAAAAAAGACTTTAGCCTTTTACTAAAAACACAGCTGTCAGTTTTGATCAAATACATTCATATTTCCCCATTATGTTATTATGGCCATCATGAAATTTAATAATTGTCCCTTGGAGTTTGATTTCCCATAAAAGCGTCATAACACAATCAGCACTATTGCAAATAATTATGGAACTATGTGGAGACAGTTATGATTTCAGGTGGGAAATATATAATAACAGATGAGAAATTTAAAACCCAGGTTAATACTTGATAAAGATTCAGTTCTCATACAAATGTCAGTACTAATAAATGTGTGACAACAAAGGCTGCTTTATAAAAATGAGAGATCCCAGGCAGAATCATTGGCAGAGGTTTCTGTGATAGTTCAGAAACTATTTGTTTAAAATTTCATCATATTAAAAACTATTAATCTGATAAATCATCTCACATGGAAATATCATAAAACTCTTAAGATAGAAAGAATTCAATAGTTTATGTTTGATTAAGAACTAAGAAAGCAGAATATTTCTTATAGGTGAAGTCTATAATGACTCATTTCATTATTGTGAATTGTTATAAAACATTACCAATGGAGCATTAGGGACAAATTAAGGATTGAGAACCCTGAAAGAGAATAATTAGCAGAATGGTACTAGTCAGAAATTTGCTGTATGACATAAAACTGAGGGAAAACACTACTGAGTGTTTTAATGGATTCAGATGTTAAAATATCACTAGTGGCATGCTGAACAACATGCTCACCAAAGCACAAGGTAAAATAATATTTGAAGACATCACAGAGTGTGATATGGGATGTTGACATGGTTCACCAGATAGATGCTAGACTTCAAGTTAATGACTTGATTTCAATTCCCATGCCCTATACGCTGGACGAAGAGAACCAATTCTCTCAAGTTGTCCTATGACTTCTATGAGTGAACCATGACATGCAGACAAATATATAGACAGATAGAAGCAACTAAATAAATTAATTAATGTGTAAAAAGGATGAAAGGATAATGGTACTTACATCCAGAACTTCCATTTGTTGACACCAGGGTCATGTTGGAAGGCCATGGATTCCGAACAATATCTTGCCAGTGTATAGTGTCAGCATAACATAGGAATTTGTTCTGGTCTACATAGACTCCACCATTTAGTATTTCTGTATTGGAAACAAAACCAACCATCAATTTGTTTATTAAAATGTTAGCCAACAGAAAGGCATCATTCCCTCTTTCTCAATGGTAGGCACAGTAGGAACGAGGATTTTTCTAAAAATATATCCATTGATTCACTTGCTTACATATCAACACTTGAAAAGGTTGAAATGTACAGACTAAAACCATTAATTAATTTCATATATGTAAATAAACCCTTAACATCTTGATAGATATTTTTAGTTTCTGTGACTTTACCATGAATGTGATATAATATCATATATAATATTTCATAGTCTGCTACTTTGTTTTAATATTATACACGAAGTATAGATAATTATTATTTTTATTAAATTTAATGATAATGTAATATACCAGAGTATGAACTCATTAGTATTATTTAATAAAACTCTTGCTCTTTTGTTTTTCTTTAACTAGTCATTAAAATAAATCTCAAAAAATGTCATTCCATATCCATAAACACTGAAAGTCCTCAAGATTTTTGATACACATTTTCAAAGTTGCCTTTCTTAAGTCTAATACAATTTGACTTTTAATAAAGCTCGTATATTATTAACTAGCATAAATAAAATAAAATAAGTGTTCTATTACAAAATATTTTCTGTCATCTAAAATATTATCAATGTCATCTAAAAATGTATCAATCGTGAAGAATAATGCAAATCAAAATATTTATATCATTTATCTTTGGCACTGGAACCTAGGCATGAGACAAAAATACAAGAAGGCTATGAGTTACTCAATTTACTACTATACAGCTAATACTGATCAGCTAAAGAAATGCCAAGAGATGAATGGATAGAGAAAATCTATTGTTTATACAAAATGGTACTTTGTTCAGCTATGAATAACCAAATTACATCAATGTTTAAAGTGTTACTACAGACAATAATATTAAATGAAATGTCAAATGCAGGAAGGTAAATGTCAATATTTGTTTCTTGTTTGTGGAACTTAGTTCTATTCTATATGAAGGCAAGAACATTATGGGCATGAAGAGGAAGAGATATGGGGAACAAATTAATAGTAGGTCGGTGGAGACTAAAGGAGAATAAGAATAAAGACAACAAAAGTAAATGATGTACTTGTATAAAATATCTGATATTAATCATTGTGTGTGATGGACATATGTCATTAAAATTTGACAAAGCTAAAAGTTTTACTTTATTTCATTGTTCAAAAAGAAATATCTTCACTGGGTACTTTGTGAAAGCCCGAGGAAAAAACGGCTTATGGAATTACTTCTTCCCCATAAATCCCAACCAGTCAGAGTATAGTAGTGCAGAATGAGAGTCATGCTCCTATGTAGCCTTGAGAATAATCTTCCTTGTGCAGTTCTTCAAACTATTTTTAATATTGTTATTTTCTCCCATTTGTGTGTCTGGGCCAAGCCAAATATTTAAGAGATTTCTTAAACTAGTGTGAGATGAATGGATAGAGGAATACATAACAACACTAATATTTGAGATGCAAAATTCGTGGCACATCTACAGAACCTTTGCATGCTTAAAACCCTTGAGAATATTTTACATTTTCCAGAGTTCCACTTTCAAACTGAGACCCATTCTCATCATCAATCTTTTCACTGCCTGTTGGTTCCACTACTTGAGAGAGAAGAAAAAAAGGAACAAAGAGAAATTAGATCATTGTTCTTCTAACACCTAGTTCATTATTTTTCATGAACTGAGCATCCAACCTTCTTCAGAGCAGATGGGAAATGTAAGAAAGATTGTAAAAATCGTTTCTGGATTAATGTGTGGCATTAAGTTTCTATGTGAAAATGTGTGCATGTCTTATACTAATAGCTTTCTCATGAGACACTGGGTGATACTCTTAGGCTCTAGGAATAACTGCATTAGGTTAAAAGAAAGAGTATTCTAACTGCTCTCCAGGAAATGAAAGTTATCTTTCAGTTCACACTTGAAAAATTCTACAAGAAAAAAAGAAAGAAAGAAAGAAAGAAAGAAAGAAAGAAAGAAAGAAAGAAAGAGAGTAAGGTGATAATTCAAACATTATGAAAAGAAAACTTATTCTTCATGAATCATATTTTAATTCAAATTGTTCATATGGAATAAACATAGTCTTCATTTCCTACTTCCTATCATAATATTCCCAAATAGACTCAAATGGTATTATGATGAATAATATTCTCATCAAATCTCCTTCTTCAGCAGAATTAATCAACTGCTATTATTTACATTTGTTTCTTAGAAAAATTACATTGGAGAGCTTGACTTCTTAGAAAAGCAATACAATAAAGAGACAAGAATAATTGTAAAACAAGCTTACAGATTAAAATTTCAAATTAAGACATAATCACGATCAATCTGGATGACATTTTGGCCTTGAAAGATCTGAAAACAAGCATTTCCTCCCAGCAATTCTAGTCAGGAAAATTATTAATTTCTGTTTTTGAATACTGAATAGTTTCTCTGTTTTGACTGAAATAGCTTTTAATCACTATGATGTATACCTTTCTCTACCTTGAATGTCAAATTCCACAGTCAATGAAACAGGTTTTCATTGACACTTATAGGACTGTACTAATGAACAAATGATGTCACAGTTTAAAGACAATTCTACCAAAATATTTTCAGGAAATAATGTCATAATTGTTTAAAATATGCTTTATAGTTCTGTCTGATTTTATAACTTTATGAGAACATAAGGTTTTACTTAGTATTGCTTGTGAGAAAGTACTTGCTTAGTTTAAAATTTCAAGATGCTTCTATGGGATGGTTTCTGACCCAGAAGAATGTATTAACAGAAGAGTAACCTGATGTTTGCACTATGATTGACTATGAAAGTTTTAACTTAGTGCCAGATAGGACAAATAATTACAAATAGACTTAAATAAATAATAAACATTAGTAACTTATAGAACAATAATGTTTTTACTCATTTCATTGAACATATATTTGATGAAAAGACAACCTGTGTTATAATCAAAGTTTCCTTTCACATAATATAAAAATAAAGTAATAATTAAATTTTAGGATCTAGATATAAACAGATTTGTATGCGAAAGGAAGAGAGGAAAGACAATGAATACATTTGATGGACAATCAGACAAAGAGGTTTAAGTTTATGTAGAGTGCAGAGATGAAATTATCAAATCAGTAAAGTGGTTCAACATAGTCTCAGCCTAGTGGACTGTTGTCAAAACATATAGTAAATGTAGAATGTGACGAGTAGAGTCTTGGTCATTTAATCTGTGGTCAGAACAAAGGCTACTATGAGCTCTTTATATATACTCAATGAAAATATTTCCTACAGTTGCACAAAACCCACTTCTTATTAATAAATGTTAAAGTTGCATTAAATATGATATTCTGTAAACATAAAAGTATCATATGTTACTGAAAATCTTATTAAACAACATAAGCTATGTAATTTTGTGCCAAGATTAATCAGTTAAATTCTCCTGTAGCTTCTCTCTATAATTTGCACTGTGACTAAGTAAAATTAATGATAAAAGTTAGCCTTTCCCATGAACAGCTTATATGACATCTCTAAACCTGTGTTTAAATCAGGAACTAATCATTTGCTTGTTAAGACTGGATCCCACTATCTGATACTAAGATAAAGAGACACAGAGTTGGCATTCACTAGGCTAAAAATCCACAGCTAGTAGAATTAATTTCGCATAAAGTAAACCAAACACACACACACACACACACACACACACACACATACACACCACATCACATTAATATATAATTTTATGTCTAAATTCTTATTCATTGAAGTAAAATAAATTTTATTATACAAAATATCCACAACTTGTAATATACAAAATTACTGTAGGTGGTATGTTTGATCTTTACAAGTTACTTAATCACTTTTTAGTAATATTAAAATAAAGCCTATTCGAATCTCAAACTCAGTTGTTAGCTACTACTTGAATAATAGTGACTTTGAGTTATCCTGGTAAATCCAAATTTCCTTGAAGTTACACAAATTACATAGTATATACTATGGGAAAGCCTAAATTATACTGTAACAATCAATCCTGATAAAGCTTCTAAAATTATTTTTAGGAAGTTACAAAAAAACAGATGTGAAATTTGAAAGAGAACATGAGCAACTTATATCTTCAAACCCGAAAACAAGGCCGTTTGAATGCTCTTTGCCTTTAAATATCTTTTCATTAGTCTGACAAAGGTAATGCTTTTGTTATTTAAATACATTCTTCTGTTATACACTTTCCTAGAAACTAGTTATTATAGTGAATTAGCAGCTCATTTCTTTTAATAGAATCATTGACATTTTGCAAATATATTCCTTCAAAGGAAATTGTGGTATAATACTTGTATTTGTCTCTGACCTATATGAAATAGCCTAATTGTGATGTGACATCCTTACTAAAAATACTGATGAATGTGACCTCCCAGTAGTTTTAGGAAGGTGAAAGTATTTCTACAACCCAATATCCTATTTCTAATTACTATATAAAATGTGGCTGAAACTCTCTTCTTTTCAAAACAGCTTTTATAATAGTAAATGCAGTTACCCACGACACTTTGGACTCTATAGTGGAATTGCTAGTAAATATGCCTCAAAGTACTATTAACCATGATGATATAATAAAAATCTAATAAACGGGTCTGAAATAGTTTACATCAATCTCTGGCTGTGTATCTAAATGTCTCATTTTGTAGGAGTGCACCATATAGGTCAACTGTAGAATGCAAATGACCATGAAAATACAGGTTAAAAGCAGCACACATGTCTAGTTACAGTGCAGACATCTAAATACTTTATATATTAGACTTATATTACCTATTCAAGATAAAGCGTACAACCAAGAAGTCAGAATTCCAAGACACACAAAGGTCATTTTCAAAGTGAAGCTACACAGTCATTTATGGGTCTTTCTCAGAGACAAAGCAATATATCTTTCTCACTGTCATCAACTTAAGCCACACAAGTCTGTTGGCAGATAATGATACAGAAGTAATATAGAGCACATCATCCACCTGTGATACTTAATACATCATCTCTGGAGTGGACTTGGTCTATGGATTCCTATATCTTTCCCAAACCCAGACCTTTCAGCTGGGAGCACAATGAATTGCTGCTACCCCACCGGGTCAGCCCTCAAGGTTCATTATTAATAAGCTGAGACTCTAAAGGCTAATGAGAACCGGGTGCTCGAAGAGACAATGGCTCATTCATCATCAATCAAGCTTTGAAGTTTTTATACAGATGATTTAAGGAGAGTTGAAGTGTGCAAAATTGAAATGTCACATTTGTATTGGGAGGGGTTTGAGGTTGATAATGTAAATGAGTGATGTAACCCTCTATCTTTCAGCTCGGTGATCAGAGTCAAAAGCTCATGGATGCGAATACCAAATGTGAGAAAGTAACTGGACAGTCTTTCAAGCAGAGCAGGGCAACTTAAAGAGGAAAATTCTAGGCCTATTGGCTGAAATCAAATAGTAATAGAAAATAAAAGCAAAAACACTATGATTTCAATTGAACAGGACTCAGTTATGGTCCCATAGTATTCTAGCTTATTTGTAATGCCTCAGAATACATAAAAACAATCCTGAGCTTTTATTCTTTCAGCTTAAGTACAAGCTCTTTGGTGTGTTGTGCTTCAAAATCAGGTATGTGGAGGTCAGTCATCTTTCATAGAGCTATTTTAGATATCATGTGACACAGAGCACATGATTTCACACATTATCTATTACTGTTGGATATCTGTCTTTTCTTCCTTAAATTTCTGTGGGTCCATCAAGAATAAGGATCATAAAATACATCATTCTGTGTTCAAATACCTAAGAAAATGCTGAAAATGTGAAATTCTGGATAAAATTGTTTGCTGTCAAGCCTAGTGACCCAAATTCACACCATTATCCCTAAACCCACATGGTGGAATGAGAAAAGTGAATGCTATAAATCGTTCTCTGATCTCATATGCTTATCTACAGAACAAATTAAGATCTATCAGTTATTGCTTCATTTCTTCATATTTAATTAATCATTACATGCTGATGTAGGGTCCTCATAGGCTTTTGTTTTACACCCAGTGATCCTCAATAATTCAGATCCTATCATAACACCTTTCATATGAATCCTTCTTGCATATTAATATAATAATACATTATAACTTGGATTGGTAGGTATACAAGTAGATAGATGACAAACAGATACTTCTTCCAATATTGAGTTTTGAAGTATAAAGAAAGCAAATAATACTGGATCTAGGTGATGAGATAAAACCTTAAAATCTAGTTTAACTTGCCAGCTGTATGATATTTCTCATTATTTCGAGGTAGAACTCTAACCTCTATGATGGGGTTGCTAGAGGCATAGTATCAATAAAACACTGTTTCTCATTTAAGCTTGACAATTATTTAAATAATAGTTTACTCATCAGCTTAATTTAGACTTTTTGTCTCAACTATTTACATTAATATTCTATTAGTTGGTAATAGATTGGAGATAAAAGAGATAGATTTGCTTTTATTTATATATATTTCTGGTTAGGTGGTTCAAGAATATTACAAAGTATGCAGTCCTCCAGGTGCTAGATTCCAGTATATCTTGTTTCTACAAACCCTTTTAATATAAAACCAAACCAAAACAAAAAACAGAGGGTTCAGCTATTAAAAGGAATGCTCAGTATTGAAGAACGCGTGGAAAGGAATGGATGAGTGTATGCCGCCTCTTAGTGACAGGAAGGAGCTTTCCATAAATAATTATATTCTATTGATCCCAATTAAATCACAAATAGTAGTAGAGAATCAAATTTCTTCTCTGATTGCCATATAACTACTATATGCTATACTTTAAAGTTCCAAAGAGTAATAGTAATATGGAGACAAAGAGCTGTCATACACCAATAGACTATATACATATCATTTTAACATCTTTTTTCCTCTGCCATATTCACATTCATTGCTGCATGTTATCTGGCATGTCCAGTTCTGTACTGATGAGGAGTGCATACTTTCTCATTTAAGTTACTGAGTGCTTCTGCTATTTTATCCTAGAATAGGTCTCTGATGCAAATCTATGGGCAAATATATGTTGTGTGCATATTTGGAAATGAAATTGATAGGATACAGTAATTATGTTTCCAAAGCAATCTCACCAAATCTTATTCTCATGAGCAAAGTAAATGTACTTGTTCCATACACACAACTCTCTTTGTATTTCATTTTAGTTTGGTTTTTATGTTATATTTTCTAATTGTCCATCTGATTAGTATGCAATACTATCATTTCAATTTTCATTTTCTCAAAGAACTAACTAACATAAACCCCTTAAATACCATATTTGAAATATAGTTTTAAGGAATAAGATGATCCATTCCTTTTTTTTTTTCCTAAAAAAAAAAAAAAGGTCTTAGTGTGCTATAGAGAACTGTGAAGCATTTGACGTTTATCTGACTTTATTAACAAAGGGAAAATTAGTGTAGCAAATGCCATTCATCACAAGTCTTTTGAGAGTAGGGGTCTGGGATAACATGACCCGGCATAGAGGAATACTAGGGAGCTGAGGCAGGAGGGGGTGAGTGGGTGGGGGAGCACCCTCATAAGTAGGTGGGACAGGGGAGGAGATAGGGGATTTAACTGGGAAGTGGGATAACATTTGAAATGTAAGTAAATAAAATAACCAATAAAATTACAAATACATATACTGAAAAAAATCTTACAAGTAAATTAAATGATATTGACAATTATGGAAAAAACATGGATATTGGATAATGCATGCCCCGATTTATAATATGCAAACACCGCTGTGACAATAATCTTGATCACAATTGAAGATACTTAAACAAAGAACATGGGAGATTTACTAGACTCTTGATATTGAAATCAAATACTCCCTTACATAAAGCTCAAACATTTTCATGTTCTATCTAGCAGAAATCTCTCATTGCAGACAACAATCTTCTTAAATAAGTGCTCCTAGTTTCTAGAAAATGTAATTGCTTTAGTAGAAAAAAAAATCAGCAGAGTTCAACATTTTCATTTCCAATAAAGGAAGGAAGTTATATTAGTACCAGAAATGATTTGTCCCTTTTATTTACAAGCTTTAATACAATAAGCCTGGGATATACTGCAAGGTCACTTTCAAATATCTCACCTACTATATTAGTTTGTATTGTTTTAATAACTCCTCTTACAATGTGTGATTTCTTCTCTTCTTTAGAATTTTAAGAAAGGATGACTTTTTTCACAGATGACATTAATAACCACATCAATGTGCATGCTTATTTCTGGCAAGATAAAACTTGCAAATAAAAGATAAAGCAAGAAAAGAAGAATGATTTAATCTTGTAAAATGATTATTGGATTCTCAAATATATCAAGATTTTTAATACTATACAAGATATTATTAAATATAAGTGTTTATTTGGGGCCTGGATGATTCTGAAAACAATTCTGCAATGCAAACATTGAAAAGAATGACAAAATCATCTATAGGAGGAAAGGTCCTCGGCCCTGTGAAGGTTCTGTGCCCCAGTGTAGGGGAATGCCAGGGCCAATAAGTGGGAGAGTTTGGGGTGGCAGGCATGGGGATGGGGGAGGCAACAGGAGTTTGTTCTTGTTGTTTTTGTTTGTTTGTTTGTTTGTTTTTTGGAGGGGGAACTGGGAAAGGAGAAATTTACATGTAAATAAAGAAAATACCTAATTAAAAAAAATCCTAAACAATAAAAGAATTACTGGAGGTATTGCCAATCCAGATCTCAAATTGTAGTACACTGCTATAGTAATAAAAGCAACATGTTGATCAAAAAATAAAGAAGAAAAGAATGACAAAAATTATAAAAATAAGGAATGGAAATTTTCATGATACAATAATACACAAAAATTCTGAAATGCTATAAACTGTCACAATGTTTCAATAAATTTTTGCAATTGTAAGCTTTATTATTAAAGATTGTAAATAAAATATTACATATCAAAATTAACAGGAATCAACATCTACACAACTCAATGAGATTCTCTACAGTTGGAAAGGCAGCTGTAAAGCTTTACATTGAATTTTTATAGAGTATATTGTTTTACATCTTTAAAGAATGCCAAGAATGATTGGGTATTTAAATAAATATAGTGATTCTGTGTGCATCTTAATTTTAAAAGCCTAAAATATCAGTTACATGAGTGCCAAGAAAGAGCAATGTATTTATATTATATATAAAAATTCAAGTTAAAATGCAATCAGGGATATGTCTTTTAGGTATCTATATAATGATTGTTTTAAATGACAAATTATGTATTTTTTATTTGTTAACAGTATTTATTGATGCAGGTAATATATATTCCCTATATTGCCTTCTACTGACTTTAAATGATAGCAAGATGCATTCAACAGTTTTTCCTGAATTAGTTTTGTCCTTTCCTGGTACTCTCTACAGCTGGTGCATAGTAGTTTGCTGCTTCACTATTGAATACAGTCAAGTTTGTTTCAGTTTCTTTCCTATGATCTATGAATTGGATGTATTAATATTCACTGGTGGATTGCAGTGAAAAATCAAGCTCATGTATGCAAAACCATATTAATAGTTTAGGAGAGTCTTTTACCTAAAGACTAATTATCCTTGGGACCTGATAGAATCTGTGACACTATCACTTGTGTGCTGTGCACCCTAGTGAGCTAATCCTCTGATTCATTTCTCCAGCCACATGCTGCGATCCCAATTTAAGCTCCCCCTCTTACTTATAGTTGATTCCCCAGATCACAGGTCACAAGGCCTCCATTTACAGTCTCCCTGTGAGCAAGTAGCCAGAGTTCTTTCAATGGACAGGACCTGGCAGGTCTCCAGCATGAGTTGCTGGAAAATGCAGAAAGATGCTAAAGAATCTGAGTCACTTAGGGCAGTGGGATGCTGAAACTTTGCCACATATTGCTTGACTTAACGGTTTGGGTTTTTTTTTTTTTTTTTTTTTTTTTTGGTTTTTGTTTTGTTTTGTTTTGTTTTGATTTGATTTTTTTTTGATTATGTCAATAAAACAGACAGCAAATAGTAATCATGTCATAGGCATGCTGGAATAATATTGTTAGGTGGTTGAGAAAAGTCTTTTACACCTGAATAGAGAAGATATAACTCTGTCCTCCAGTTACTCAGAAAATGGACTCAAAGACTTCAAGTTATATACTTAACTATTTTAAAAGCAAACTCATTAAAACTATTTGGTAGATCTGTGTATTTTATGACTACAAAAACTACATATTTCACTTGCATTAACTGAAAAATAATATTTTCATATTGTTAATTTCTGACGTCACAGTAGAACAGACCATAGCAAGCAACAATATGCCTATGAGTTCCAAATTCAGTAAAATATACTTTCTATTTTAGAATTGGTCATGTTTCCCAGATTGAATTGATCTCATTAAATTTTATTTTAGGCAATATAGATGCCTTGTAAAATTAGACATAAGGAAACCATCAAGAGCTAAAGTACCTAAGAAGATGAGATGGTTCAGTCACCTTAAAAGTCCAGCACTTGAGAAGAACGTGCTCTCTTTCTGGGACATAGACACAGACAGGTAACCATGATTCCTTGTAACATACATTAACATTAACATATAGCATTAATGATTATTCCATAGATTTGTTTCACATATCTTTATAATGAAGATTCTAACAGGAGCACACTCACAGCATGGCACTAAGGGCTAAAACATTTATCTTGGAGGTGCTCACTGCACAGTTACCTCTCAGTGAATGTCCAGCCACTGTGCTGTTAGTGCTAACAGAAAGTAGGTACAGCCCTCCAGTGAACATATTTTTTTTTTCTATTTTGGATAGTCACTCTCTCTTATCCCTCTCATGAGCATCCTTTTGAAAGACAACTGGCATAATTATTTTAAATTAGAATATGTAAGTCTGTTCACCGGTTTAAAGAAAAAATACAACATTGTGATGCATATTTTACTCTTTTGACATTATGGCAAAGTATTTCAAGTTTCTGATGATACACTCTAAGTTAATCATTTTGTGAGCAATGTTTTATTTTTTTTATGCACAAAGAGTCAAACAACTCATAGAAAAAAACAATTATAAATCTCTATGGATTTGAATAGCTAGCCAGTTAAGACTTTTTAACCTACTTATCTGAGTCTTACTTTCTCTTTTAGGGACATATTACAGATTCTAAGCACTCATAAAATTACCAGAGTCTTGAAATCAGCATTTTTTTTTCAGGGAGGAGTGTGGGAATCTGGTCCCCAAAAGGCATATCAGGCAAGAGACAATCATCAAGCAAGATGCCAAATGCCTCACACTGAAAACTCTGGTGAGGATTTCGGGTCTGGCTAACTGGTCATTGTGGATCTCATAGCAATAACTCTTCATAAATGCTACCTCTACTAGACTATGCATAATATTGCATTTCTCTTAATTAAGAAAATTATGCAGGGCAATTTTTAATGGTCTCATGTTACAGTTGAGAAAAATAATGTTTAGAGTGCTAAATAACTGACCCATGTGTTCTAGGCATCTGAGAGTCCAGCATAAGTGCTGATCTGGGATTGTAATTTCAAAGTGTTATTCCACATTTGCTCTGTACAGGAAGGTATGGCCGAGAAAGAGAAAGAAAGTATAGTATAAGCAGAGTTGAAGCACACTCTGTCTTATGCTGTCTACTTGTAAGGATAATTAAGAACTCAGCAATTTCCCTGAAGCACTTTCCAAAAATATTTTATTGAGTTGAAAGGGAAAATTATGCTTTTAAGGGATTATTTCTACATGAGAAGCACTGCCTTTAAACTCTTGGCTCTGTTAGAGTGTCTGGACCACATCCCACCCTCATCACTGAAGGTGGATTCCTTTTTGCTTCTGTCAAAAGTAGGCACACAGGAAAAGGCAGTACAATAAAACTTGAAGAATTCAGCCTACTTAAGGAAAAATCTTCTATTCACTAAAAAGATTGAGGTTTTTAAAGGCAATTTTATTATTTTTCAAGTACTGTGGGAACTCTGTACTGAGTCCTTGTAGTTCTGGTTCAATGAATAAGGCAAAATGGTTTTTAGTTACGGTACTCAAGTCAGAAGCCTTACAGAGTCTTTCTCTAGGTCCCTTGAAATTTCTTTTCTTTATTATTATTAATTATTTATTTTATTTATTTACATCACAAATCGCAGAGTTCTTCCCCATTGCTCCCCCCCTCACCTCTGATACTGTGTCCCTAACTCTGGGCATCCCCCCTCCCTCCCTGTGGCATCAAATCTCTACAGGTTTAGGTGCATCCTTTCCCACTGAGGTCAGACTCGGTAGTCCTCCGGCACATCTGTGCCAGGAGGCCTCAGACCAGCCCATGTATAAAATTTGGTTAGGAAAACTGGGTAAATTCATCAAGGTGTTGGTTCTAGTAACAAAACTAATTTCAAGTATGGTGTTTCATCCATATTTACACTTGTTGATGAATTAATAAAAAGTAAAAGATGAAATAACTTATGAACTAATAAAACCAACTCATTGAAATTTGTTTTCTAGTTAAGCTTCATATTTGACTCAATTAAAAGCTAAATGAGGAGAAGCTTAATTGATGGGAGAGAAAGGATTTTAAAATTAAAAGTAAGGCTTTTAATCGATGTAACGCCTTCTGCTTAGTCAAACTTACTGGATTCTGTACTTGAAGATTCTGAGAATAGGATTGTCCCTGGGACATGCAATTTAAATGTTAACATTTGATGGAATCTATTGTGGACTATGTTTATAACTTCACTTTTTATTTATGTGAGTGAAGGTAATTGATTTTATCTGAAAATTTGAAGTATTTCACTGATTTCATTTACATAAATTTTATGAATGTCTTGCAGCAAAGATAAAAATGTAGAGACAATTTCATTCTGCCACTAGTAAAATTATAGATTCACTTAACATATACATGTATGTATACCTGTAATTATACTTTAAAATAGAAAGGCTGGCATTCCCCTACACTGGGGCACAAAACCTTCACAATGCCGAGGTCCTTTACTCCTATTGATGATCGAATTTGCAATCCTCTACTACACACCTGCTGCCAGTACATTCAATCCCACCCTGTATAGTCCTTGATTGGTGGTGGGGTCCCTGGGAGCTCTGAGGGTACTAGTTAGTAATTGTTGTTCGTCCTAAGGGGCTGCAAACCCTTCAGCTCCATAGAACCTTTCTCTAACTCCTTCATTGGGGACCGTGTACTCAGTTCAATGAATGGCTGTGAGCCTCTACATCTGTATTAGTCAGGTATTGTCAGAGCTTCTTAGGAGATAGCTATATGCTTGTCCTTCCTTCAGTCTCTGCTCCATAGTTAATCTCTGCCACTCCTTCTGTGGGTGTTTGATTCCCCTTTTTAAGAATGAATGAAATGTCCACCTT
>JADRCD010229570.1:0-39372 GCA_019843815.1 Montemys delectorum
TTTATCGCTCCGACCTGGAGTCTTTATAGCCTCTACTTCCAAGGACTTTTCTTTAACTTCTTACCTGGGAACTTACCAGCCAGCTGCCCTGACTGCAAAAAGTTCTGAGCCCCCATAGCAGAGAGAAAGGGTCCCCGTATGAGCCACCACTCTCAGCCAGCAAGAACAACGCAACCCGAGAGCTCTTCTTTAAGCAGTTTATTCAGGAACCTTGAACAATCTTCTGACCCGGAGGGCAACACCTCAGGCCCTTAAAAGCCCATGAGTGATCTATCCCAAAAGGCCACGTGGTGCAATCCGACACGTTGCCAAAGGCGAAAGCAAGCCAGGCCAACAAAAGCACAGCCAAATAAGGAGTTGTTTATCCCTCTTCTGCTTCAGCAAGGAGCAGAAACCGGTGCCATCTCAGGGCGTGGTCCAGTGCTCTCGACAAATAACTACTTATCAGAGAGTGCATTCCATGTGTATTCTTTTGTGATTGGGTTACCTCACTCAGGATGATATTCTTCAGATCCATCCATTTCCCTAAGAATTTCATAAATTCATTGTTTTTAATAGCTAAGTAGTAGTACTCCATTGTGTAGATGTACCACATTTTCTGTATCCACTCCTCTATTGAGAAACATCTGGGTTGTTTCCAGTTTCTGGTTATTATAAATAAGGCTGCTATGAACATGGTGGAGCATGTGTCCTTATTCCATGTTGGAGCATCTTCTGGGTATATGCCCAGGAGTGGTATAGCTGGGTCCTCTGGTAGAACTATGTCCAATTTCCGGAGGAACCACCAAACTGATTTCCAGAGTGATTGTACCAGCTTGCAATCACATCAGCAATTAAGTAGTGTTCCTATTTCTCCACAACCTCTCCAGCATCTGCTGTCACCTGAGTTTTTTATCCTAGCCAATCTGACTTGTTTGAGGTGGAATCTCAGAGTTGTTTTGATTTGCATTTCCCTGATGACTAAGGATGTTGAACATTTCTTTAGGTGCTTCTCAGCCATTTGATATTCACCAGTTGAGAATTCTTTGTTTAGCTCTGTACCCCATTTTTTAATAGGGTTATTTGGTTCTCTGTAGTCTAACTTCTTGAGTTCTTGGTATATATTGGATATTAGCCCTCTATCAGATATATGATTGGTAAAGATCTTTTCCCAATTTGTTGGTTGCCGTTTTTTCCTATTGACAATGTCTTTTGCCTTACAGAAGCTTTGCAACTTTAAGAGGTCCCATTTGTCAATTCTTGATCTTAGAGCAGAAGCTATTGGCCTCCTTTTCAGGAAAATTTCTCCTGTGCCTGATTGCTCAAGGTTCTTCCCCACTTTCTTTTCTATTAGTTTCAATGTATCTGGTTTGATGTGGAGGTCCCTGATCCACTTGGAATTGAGCTTTGTACAAGGAAATAGGAATGGATTGATTTGCATTTTTCTACATGCTAACCACCAATTGAGCCAGCACCATCTGTTGAAAATGCTGTCTTTTTTCCACCGTATGGTTTTAGCTCCTTTGTCAAAGATCAAGTGACCATAGATGTGAGGGTTCATTTCTGGGTCTTCAATTCTGTTCCATTGATCTACCTGTCTGTCACTGTACCAATACCATGCAGTTTTTATCACAATTGCTTTGTAGTACAGCTTAAGGTCCGGGATTGTGATTCCACTAGAGGTTCCTTTATTGTTAAGAATAGTTTTGGCTATCCTGGGCTTTTTGTTGTTCCAGATGAATTTGCAAATTGCTCTTTCTAAATCTGTGAATAATTGAGTTGGAATTTTGATGGGGATTGCATTGAATCTGTAGATTGCCTTCGGTAAGATGGCCATTTTTACTATATTAATCCTGCCAGTCCATGAGCATGGGAGATCTTTCCATTTTCTGAGACCTTCTTCAATTTCCTTCTTCAGAGACTTGAAGTTCTTGTCAAACAGATCTTTTACTTGCTTAATTAGAGTTATACCAAGGTATTTTATATTATTTGTAAATATTTTGAAGGGTGTTGTTTCCCCAATTTCTTTCTCTGCCTGTTTATTCTTTATATACAGGAAGGCCTCTGATTTGCTTGAGTTAATTTTATATCCAACTACTTTGCTGAAGTTGTTTATCAGGTTTAGGAGCTCTCTGGTGGAATTTTTGGAGTCACTTAAGAATATTATCATACCATCAGCAAATAGTGATAATTTGACTTCTTCCTTTCTAATTCGTATCCCTTTGATCTCCTTTTGTTGCCTAATTGCTCTGGCTAGAACTTCAAGTACAATATTGAATAGGTAAGGAGAGAGTGGGTAGCCTTGTATAGTTCCTGATTTTAGTGGGATTGATTCAAGTTTCTCTCCATTTAGTTTGATGTTGGCTACTGGTTTCCTGTATATTGCTTTTACTATGTTTAAGTATATGTCTTGAATTCCTGATCTTTCCAAGACTTTTATCATGAAGGGATGTTGGATTTTGTCAAATGCTTTCTAATGATACAATCATACGGTTTTTTTTCCCTTTGAGTTGGTTTATGTAGTGAATCACGTTGATGGATTTCTGTATATTGAACCATCCCTGCATCCCTGGGATGAAGCCTACTTGATCATGGTTGATGATTGTTTTGATATGTTCTTTGATTTGGTTTGCAAGAATTTTATTGAGTATTTTTTGCATCGATATTCATAAGGGAAATTGGTCTGAAGTTTTCTTTGTTTGTTAGGTCTTTGTGTGGTTTAGGTATAAGAATAATTGTGGCTTCACAGAACGAATTGGGTAGAGTGCCTTCAGTTTCTATTTTGTGGAGTAGTTTGAGGAGTATTGGTTTTAGGACTTCTTTGAAGGTCTGATAAAACTCTGCACTAAACCCATCTGGGCCTGATCTGTGACCAATTATATGGTCAATTTTGAAGAAGGTACCATGAGGTGCTGAGAAGAAAGTATATCCTTTTGTTTTAGGATAAAAAGTTCTATAGATATCTGTTAAATCCCTCTGTTTCATAACTTCTGTTAGTCTCACTGTGTCTTTGTTTATTTTCTGTTTCCATGATCTGTTCATTGCAGAGAGTGGGGTGTTGAAATCTCCCACTATTATTGTATGTGTTGCAATGTGTGCTTTGAGCTTCAGTAAAGTTTCTTTTATGAATGTAGATGCCCTTTGATTTGGAGCATAGAGGTTCAGAATTGAGAATTCATCTTGGTAGATCATACCTTTGATGTATATGACATGTCCATCCTTATCTTTTTTGATCACTTTAGGATGAAAGTTGATTTTATTCAATATTAGAATGGCTACTCCAGCTTTTTTCTTGGAACCATTGGCTTTGAGAATTGTTTTCCAGCCTTTTATTCTGAGGTAGTGTCTGTCTTTGTCACTGAGGTGGATTTCCTGTCTGCAACAAAATGTTGGGTCCTGTTTATGTACCCAATGTGATAGTGTATGTCTTTTTATTGGGGAATTAAGTCCATTGATATTAATGATATTAAGAATAAGTAATTGTTGCTTCCTGTTATTTTTGTTGTTAAAGCTGGCACTCTGTTCATACATCTATCTTCTTTTAGTTTTGTTGGAAGATTACATTTTTGCTTTTTCAGGGATGTAGTTCCCCTCCTTGTGTTGGAGTTTTCCATTTATTACCCCTTGAAGGGCTGGATTTGTGGAAATATATTGTGTGTATTTGGTTTTGTCATGGAATACTTTGATTTCTCCATCTATGGTGATTAGAGTTTTGCTGGGTATAGTAGTCTAGGCTGGCATTTGTGTTCTCTTAGGGTCTGCATGACATCTGCCCAGGATCTTCTAGCTTTCATAGTCTCTGGTGAGAATTCCAGTGTAATTCTGATAAGCTTGCCTTTATATGTTACTTGACCTTTATCCCTTACTACTTTCCGTATTCTTTCTTTGTTTTGTGTGTTTGGTGTTTTGACTATTATGTGACAGGAGGAATTTCTTTTCTGGTCCAGTCTATTTGGAATTCTATAGGCTTCTTTTATGTTAATGGGCATCTCTTTCTTTAGGTTAGGAAAGTTTTCTTCTATAATTTTGTTGAAGATATTTACTGGCCCTTTAACTTGGAGGTCTTTACTCTCTTCTATACCTATTATCCTTAAGTTTGGTCTTCTCATTGTGCCCTGGATTTCCTAGAGGTTTTGGGTTAGGATCTTTTTGCATTTTGCATTTTCTTTGACTGTTGTGTCAATGTTTTCTATTGGTATCTTCTGCCCCTGAGATTCTCTCTTCTATCTCTTGTATTCTGTTGGTGATGCTTGCATCTATGTTTTCTGAGTTCTTTCCTAAGATTTCTAACTCCAGAGTTGTCTCTCTTTGTGATTTCTTAATTGTTTCTACTTCCATTTTTAGGTCCTGGATGGTTTTGCTCAATTCCTTCACCTGTTTGTATTTTCCTGTAATTCCTTAAGGGATTTTTGAGTTTGCTCTTTAAGTGCTTCTACTTGTTTATTTGAGATCTCCTGTAATTCTTTATGGGATTTTTTTGTTTCCTCTTTAGGGGCTTGTACCTCTTTACCTGTGTTCTCCTGTATTTCTTTAAGGGAGTTATTCATGTCCTTCTTAAATTCCTCTAGCACCATCCTGAGATATGATTTTAGATCCAAATCTTGCTTCTCCGGTGTTTTGGGATATCCAGGACTTGCTGTGGTGGGAGTATGAGGTTCTGATGAAGGCAAGTAGTCTTGGTTTCTGTTGATAGGATTCTTGTGTTTGCCTTTCGCCATCTGTTGATCGCTGTTGTTAGATGTTCTTGCTGTCTCTGACTAGAGCTTGTTCCTCCTGTGGGTCTGTAAGCATGTGTCAGTACTTCCTGGAGATCAGCTCTCCTCTGGTAAATCCTGGGTATATATGGGTGAGTTCCTAGGTTAAAGCACTCCCTGGAGGCAGGCTCTCCACTTGCAGGGAAGGAGCAGAGAAGATTACAGATCCAGATCAGAAGGCTGAGAGGATCCTGTCTCTGTAGCCCTGCAACTTTCCTGCAACTCGTGAGGCCTGTGCCTCCGGGCTAGTCCTGCCTTAGAAAGTCACTCGCCTTAGAAAGTCACTGGAGAGAAAATGCCAAAATATATTTTCAATAAAAACAAAAGAATAATAGAGAAATATAGTGTAAATACAAGTTGATTGACTTTATTTTCTTTTGTTAAGGCTTCCTATCTTAGTAAAATATAACAGGTTTAATTGACTAATTCAAGTGTATATGTGTATATATTTGACTTTTAAGTGACATATAGTAACGAAACAAAGCATGGCTCAGTTATAATATCTTGTTTATAAACTCAATTTTCTAGGTTTTGGGGGCCTCAGACTCGCAGTCTTCTTCGTGCCCTAGCTTCTCCTTAAAACCCAAAATGCATTGGCATAATAAGTCATGATGGCTAAAGGACAATGGTTTGCTTTGTTGGTACTATGTTAACTCTGAAATGATCTCTTTGGGTATTTTTGAGCTCTCTTTTACTTATTTTACTCCCCCTTCCTTATCTGGCTCTCCCATATGTAAAATATGGATTCCTTTTCCTGCTGTATAGTAAGAAAAGACATATATTTGAGTGCATCATAAATTCATAGCTGTTGTGGAAATGTGTTTTATTTTCTCCACTCAGGTCCTCTGCTGCCACACTTCATGCCTTTTACAGTTGAGATGGAGCAATGTCACATCCACATCAGTAGCTTTTCTTACAAAGACAACTACAGAAGAGTGTGAAGTGGGAACAACCGGAATCTCTCTGTGTGTAGAGCCTGAGCATACAGGTGTCTTGCTGGGGCATTCAGGTTGACTGCTCCTCTCACTTTGCCTGGTACTACCTCAGCACTCAGACCTTCTCTTAAAATCCATCTCAGAAAGAACAATTTCTACTCCTCTTTCAGAGATGTGAAAAGTCTCACTAAACCACAAGAGGTTTCCCCAGGGTTCTGAAATACCTCACTCCTGCGTTCTATTTTGAGTAAGCACAGAAAGCTCCTTTCAAGCCAGGGCCCAGATCTGTGTCCTCACTGAGCCTCTATGCCCACCCCTACCCCTGCCCTAGCAGGGATACTCCAGGCTGCTTGGTCTAAAGAAACTTTGAATCCCAGGCATTGTCCAGTGAACTTTTTGTCCATGTTTCTCCATCTCCTTCTCCCTTTCCCTCTCCTTCTCCCTCTCTCTCTCTTTCTAAGGTCTGTACACATCCAAGTCTGCTCTAATTTTTTCCTTTGTCATCTGGAGACAGTCTCTTTATCACAATCTAACGGAAATGTGCCTTTTGACAAGGCAGTCCATCTTCTAGGCAGGCCACCACGCCTATTTGATTCTCTGCGTGGAGAAGAAGTTTCCCCTGCTGTCAGCTGTTAAAACACAACAAAGCTAAAGACCGGAAACAAACAGAAACAAACAAAAAACCAAAACAAGCCGGGCAGTGGTGGTGCATCCTTTAATCCCAGCATTTGGGAGGCAGAGGCAGGCGGATTTCTGAGTTCAAGGACAGCCTGGTTTACAGAGTGGACAATGTAGACAGGACAGCCAGGGCTACAACAGAGAAACCTTGTCTCGAAAAACTAAAAACAAAAAACTAACAAAAAAAAAAAAAACCAAAAAACCCAAATAAACAAAAAACCCAAAACAAACCCTGTAATTGAAGAGACCTTCTAGATACTTTGCTCATATGAATATGGTGATAGTTTTTTTCCTCTCCCTAATGCAATAATCAATGTATGACGATACTTCTAAGTGAGATGAAAAAAAAGTGATCACTTGGGAAATAAAACAAAAACCTCTAAAACTGAATTAGAAATTTCAAAACTTAAATGTCTATTTCAAATGTCTAAGAAAAAATATGCATATTGTAAAGAACTATACTGTACAGATACTTGATAGACTCCTCACATGTATTTTATAATTTATAAACTTAAGATTTTGAAAAATGGCAACTTAATTTTTGTATCTATAACAGAGGAATTTGTGTCTCAGAATGAAGAGAAATGAACCTGTTTGGCATTACCTGACTCTTGTTCTTTCCACAGAATTAGGAGTTCCCAGGCTAAAATATTTATCTTAGTTAGTATGTCATATGAATATGCATGTAACTTTATTATCATCTTGCTCGTTATTTTCAATAGCCTTATTGTATCTAAAGAGATCGATCAGCAATTATGAGTACTTGCTGCTGGTGGAGAGGACCAGAGTTGGTTCCTAGCTCCCATGTCAGGTGGCTCACAATGCTTTTAACTCTAGCTCCACGAGATCTGGCTCCTCAGGTACTTATAGTTGCAAATACAGACCTGCAGACACATGTTTGTGCATATAGATAAAAATAAAATATACTTTAAAAATGACCTTATCAACACTTACATCTTAAACTGAAATAAAATGAGCCGTTTAGATGGGTTTTCTGTCGAGCTGTCAAGTCTAGCAGCTTGTTCCTCATCTAATGGAGAGGGCTTGCATGGGTGAAATGGTTTTATCTAAACCTAAACTCTTGCCATCAATAAGTGACTGGCCTGAAGGCATGAAGTGACAGAGTAATACTTTCAAAATTAATTTCCTTAACTTGCGTTGCTGGTCTTTGGAGACTGGTCTCTTCTATGGAACATTGCCTAAGAAGCAAAAGTGAACATTTTTCAATATACAGTCAACACTGGCTTTCTTTAGTCCCACAGGACAAATGTAAGTCTAGCCAAGCTTTGCAGTCCATACCTGGGTTGGTACAATGTTAAAGAGACTGCTCCTTTTATATGTAAAGGGGTAATTTTTCCTGATTTTTGTTTTTGCTTTTAATAGGCCAGGTTATTCTCAGTTGAAGAAGTTACTGAGGAAATTCATATTTTTAAGGGCCCACAATTACTAATATCTTAATTCACAGTAGCTCTTCTAGGATATTATTGTACCTACCTTTTAGATTATAAAGCTCAAGAATTAAGAAATTTGCATGAGGCCAAGGGGATAAATAAAGAGAATGAAATTCAAATATAAATAAATACTAAATTCTCTCACTTTACTACACAGTTGGAAAAGACCTCTGTGGAGGATTTGTCTTCTTCCCGACTTCACAGGTGACTGGAGGCTAGAAGCTAATCTTTTTTGAGTACTATAAAATCATCCTAAATTCCAGGCATTAAAAAGCTTCATGATTTTAATTGTTCCAGACTGGCCACTGTTTTGTGAGCATGGTAAAGGGAAAGAGCACACTTTTTTTTTCCCTGTCTTTTTCAGAAGGCATTTTGTAAGCCACATTTCAGTTTAGAAAAGAAAGTGTACCTTGAATTTATACTCGGTACCAATTTATGTCGTAACATTACTGACAGTGTCACTTAATTTGCCTCGTTGCCTATGGTCTAAATGTAGGTAATTTACAAACCTTTAACAATTTTCAGCCTTGCTAAATGGTACAGAGAACTGCAATTACATTTAAAATGCAGTGGTGCTCTATATGTCAGTAAAAAGCACCTACAGAGGCATAATTACAATGTAATTGCCGACAAGTTCATGAAGTAAACATACATTATTAGAAGACATTCATCTGTTCAATTTAAGTAACATTGCAGCTAGCATATTGCATAAATAGGGAGCCATTTTGTGACTAGTTACTGTAATAACAGGAAGTTAAATTAAAATGTGGTGCCTAAGTATATGTACCCTTAAGATTGTTCCAGATATGTTACTCAATATCCAGTGACTTGCTTTTGACCTCTGGAAATTGCATTTTGAATATTCCATTCATTTTATAAAAATATTTACCATCAACATATGCATCAGATCTGATTGAAAGAGATGTTGCAGAAGGTTTTTCAAGAATTTCAACCAGGGGGAGATATGCAGAAAATTATATCTGCTACATATTGTAGAACATTGTGTATGTACCACAAGATGACCAATCAAGGCCTGATTTGTGAAGGTTCGAACGCGGGTAGAATGGAATCATGACAGCATTTATGCTTACACTGAACGGCTATGCATGTGACACCTTAGGCTTCACAATTTCATCAACGGTTTTGAGTGTAAGATGTTGGAGGACACAAAGTATATGGTAGTTCTACAACTTGGCTTTGGCTCACAACCATTCAGTGACTACTTAGGTAACTGGCTAGCTTTTAAAGTATGAAAGAACTGAGTGTTGGAAATAGAGGCTGAGGGGGGAGTGAATCACATGCTTTACATTCATAAGCTTTATTGGTGTAATGGTATTTATACATAGGGTCATTGTCTTGACCTTCCCATCGCACTTAGCAAACTGTCTTTATAGTACTTGGTACATATCTAGAACTGGGTTAAGAATCGGGAGGGGGGGGAAAGACAAGGAAGCAAGATGCCATTTTCACTTGCTCATGTTAGTCAGGCTGCAGCCAGAACAGATGCTCCATACAAGTTTTGTAAACAAGTGGGGTCTACTTCATTAGTGCCCTCCGTCATGGTTTTTCACAAAAGTTTCAGTCAATTCTTATAAAAACCAACTAGTCATTAATAAAACATCCAAACTTATGCTAATCAAAGAGATATGACAGATAATTCTATTTAGGTAAAAAAAATTTCCTTTCTTTTTTCTTTTTTAAGGGTTATTTTATTTATTTATATTTCAAATGTTATCCCCTTCCCAGTTTTCCCTTAACAACCCCCCTATCCCCTCCCCAAAAACTCTATGAGGGTGCTCCCCCACCCACCTACCTTAGCTCCCTATCATTCTCCAATGCTGTGGCACTGAGCCTCCACAGGACCAAAGGCCTCTCCTCCCATTGATGCCCAATAATGCAATCCTCTGCTACTGTATTGGTCAGGCTCTGGCAGAGCCTCTTAAGGAACAGTTATACCACAGCAAGCACTTCTTGGCATCAACAATAGTGCCTGCAGATGGGATGGATCCCTAGGTAGGGTAGTCTCTGGATGGCCTTTCTTTCAGTTTCTGCTCCACTCTTTGTCCCTGCATTTCCTTTTGACGGGAGCAATTCTAGATTAATAGTTTTGAGATGGGTGGGTGGTCTCATCCCTCAACGAGGGCTATGCTTATTCACTGGATATGGTCTCTACAGGTTCTAGCTCCTCTTTGTTGGGTATTTCATCTAAGGAGATCAATGGGAGACAAATTGGATAGTCAAGATATCACTATTTGTGGATAATATGATAGTATACATAGGTGACCCCAAAAAAATCCACAAGAGAACTCCTACAGCTGATAAACAGCTTTAACAAAGTGGTTGAATATAAGATTAACTCAAACAAATCAGTAGTCTACCTTTATTCAAAGGATAAACAGGCTGAGAAAGAAATTAGGGAAACAACACTCTTCACAATAGTCATACACAATATGAAACACCTTGGTGTGACTCTAACCAAGCAAGTGATAGATCTGTATGGCAAGAATTTAGGTAGCAATTTTAAAACTTGTTTCTATGCCCATTTTCTTTTTCTGTTCTATAGACAATGTCAACACAATGGTGAGACCTTACTATTCTATATAAGAAGTTGGGAACCATCACTGCTATTACGTTTGGGGCATGATTGCTAGCATCTTGTCAATTTCACATCAGAAAAAAATAATAGTTATTATTTATTTCTAAAATGAAATAAAAATTAAAGTTGAACCAGAAGAATTGGAAAGGGCATTTTAAAGACTCTGCTTAAGGATGTAATTAAAATTGAACTTACATAATTCTACTTATTTGTGAATGTGTGTATGTGTGTGACTTTATGTGTGTGTGTGAGAGCAGCGCATGTGGCATTTGTGTACATGCTTGTGTGCGTGCATGTGAGTGCCTGTGTGTGTGCATGTGTGCGTGCATGAGTGCGTGCATTTGTATTTGTATGTGTGTGTGTGTGTGTGTGTGTGTGTGTGTGTGTGTGTGTGTGTATGTGTGTTTAAGTCAGAGGACAATTTGTAGGGGTTGGTTTTCTCCTTACATTGAACTCAGGTTGTTAGCCTTAGTGACAAGAGCCTGTAGCAACTGAACCATGTCAGTTGGCTCCAATTGAAGTCATTGTGAACAAACTGTTAAATTTACGTTCTGGTTTACAAAACTAATGACAAAAAATATAAAGCTGCCTATTAGTAGGATTTCTATTTTTCATTACCGAGCATTAAGAGCCCTGCTCTGGATAAGCAGTTTGTTAATTTCTCAGCATTCTGTAATGTTTTTGATTCTCTTGTCTTGAATCTGAATGTTTGAAGGAAATTTTAATTTTTCCTTCACAGATACATGCTTTGAAAGACAAAAAGCTGAATAAATACAGTGAACTACTATGTTGCTATTTTTGATGAAATTAACTTGAGACTTTCTACAAAGCATATAAATCTACAATAAGTCAATATAAATTATCTGCTACTGTTACTTGATTTAAACACACTACATTGTCAGATTTTGTTCTGTAGCAAATTCTCAACAAGCTAATTGTTAAGTCTTCTGTGAAATTCATAGGAGGTGAATGACAGAGAACTTTGTCTCTTAGAGACTAAAGTAACTACAGAAACCAGGAATGTGATACACATACATCCAAGAGGAGTAGACGGCAGGAAACAATCAAATTCATGGCTGAAATCCACAAAATAGAAACAAAGAGAACTATACAAAGGATCAACAAAACCAGAAGCTGTTTCTTTGAGAAAATCAACAGATAAAACCTTACCCAGACTAACTAGAGGGCACACAGTATCCAAATTACTAAAATCAGAAATGAAAAGGGAGACATAAGAAAGGAAACCATGGAAATTCAAAAAATCATTAGATCCTACTATAAAAGTTTATACTCAAGTAAATTGGAAAGTCAAGTGAAATGGACAATTATCTAGACACATATAAGGTGCCAAAATTAAAACAGGATCAGATAAACCATCTAAACAGTCCCATAACCCCTAAAGAAATAGATGCAGTCATTAATAGTTTCCCAAACAAAAAAAAACCAGGACCAGACTGGTTCAGTGGAGAATAGTACCAGACCTTTAAAGAAGACCTAATATCAATACTCTTCAACTATTCCACAAAATAGAAACAGAAGGGACACTATCCAATTCATTCTATGCAGCCACAATTACACTTATACCTAAACCACACAAAGACCAAACGAAGAAAGAGAACTACAGACCAACCTTCCTTATGAATATCAATGGAAAAACACTTAGTAAAATTCTTGCCAACCAAATTCAAGAACCCATCAAAACGATCATTCACCACGATCAAGTAGGCTTCATCCCAGGGATGCAGGGATGGTTCAATATACAGAAATTGATCAGCATAATCCACTACATAAAAAACAAACAAAACAAAACAAAACTCAAAGAAAAAAACCACAGGATCATTTCATTAGATGCTGAAAAAAACCTTTGACAAAATTCAGCATCTCTTCATGATAAAAGTCTTGGAAATATCAGGAATTCAAGGCCCATACTTAAGCATAATCAAATCAATATACAGCAAACGAGTAGCCAACATCAAACTGAATGGAGAGAAACTTGAAGCAATTCGACTAAAATCAGGGACTAGACAAGGTTGCCCACTCTCTCCCTATCTGTTCAACATAGTACTTAAAGTTCTAGCTAGGACAATTAGACAACAAAAGAAGGTCAAAGGGGTACAAATTGGAAAGGAAGAAGTCAAAATATCACTATTTGCAGATGATATGATTGTACACTTAAGTGACCCCAAAAATTCTACCTGAGAATTCCTAAACCTGATAAACAATTTCAGCAAAGTGTCTGGATATAAAATTAACTCAAAGAAATCAATAGCCTTTCTCTACTCAAAGGATAAACAAGCTGAGGAAGAAATTAGGGAAATGACACCCTTCATAATAGCCACAAACAATATTACATACCTTGATGTGACTCTAACGAAGCAAGCAAAAGATATACATAAGAAGAACTTCAAGTCTCTGAAGAAAGAAATAGAAGACCTCAGAAGATAGAAAGATCTCCCATGCTCATGGATTGGCAGCATTAATATAGTAAAAATGGACATCTTGCTGAAAGCAATCTACAGATTCAATGCAATTCCCATCAACATTCCAAATCAATTCTTCAAATTGATTTGCAAATTCGTTTGGAATAACACAAAACACAGGATATTGAAAACTATTCTCAACAATAAAAGAACTTCTGGGGGAATCACCATCCCTGACCTCTAGCTGTATTACAGAGTAGCAGCGATAAAATCTGCATGGTATTGGTACAGAGACAGGCAGGAAGATCAATGGAACAAAATTGAAGACCCAGAAATGAACTCACACACATATGCTCATTTGATATTTGACAAAGGAGCTAAAACTACCCAGTGGAAAAAAGACAGCATTTTTAACAAATGGTGCTGGTTCGACTGGCAGTCAGCATGTAGAAAAATGCAAACTGACCCATTCCTATCTCCTTGTACGAAGCTCAAGTCCAGGTGGATCAAGGAACTCCATATAAAACCAGAAAAACTGAAACTTATAGAGGAGAAAGTGGGGAAGAGCCTCGAATGTATGGGCACAGGGGAAAAATTCCTGAACAGAACACCAATGGCTTGTGTTGTAAGATCAAGAAGTGACAAATGGGAGTTCATAAAATTGCAAAGCTTTTGTAAGACAAAGGACACTGTCAATAAGACAAAAAGGCAACCAATAGATTGGGAAAAGATCTTTACCAATCCTACATCCAATAGAGGGTTAATATGCAATATGTAGAAAGAACTCAAAAAGTTAGACTCCAGAGAACCAAAGAACCTATTAAAAATGGGGTACAGAGCTAAACAAAGAATTAACTGAGGAATAGTGAATGACAGAGAAGCACCTAAAGAAATGTTCAATATCCTTAGTTATAGGGGAAATGCAAATCAAAACAACCCTGAGATTCCACCTCACACCAGTCAGAATGGCTAAGATTAAAAACTCAGGTGACAGCAGATGTTGTCAAGGATGTGGACAAAGAGGAACACTCCTCCATTGCTGATGAGAATGCAAGCTGGTACAACCCCTCTGGAAATCAGTTTGGCGGTTCCTCAGAAAATTGGACATAGTATTATCTGAGGACCCAGCTTTAGGTAACTCCTGGGCATATACTCAGAAGATGCTCCAACATGTAATAAGGACACATGCTCCACTATGTTCATAGCAGCCTTATTTATAATATCCAGGAGCTGGGAAGAACCCAGATGTTCTTCAACAGAGCAATGGATACAGAAAATGTGGTACATTTACACGATGGAGTACTATGTAGCTATTAAAAATGATGAATTCATGGAATTCTTAGGCAAATGGATAGAACAAGAAAATATCATCCTGAGTGAGATAACCCAATCACAAAAGAACACAGATGGTATGCAGTTTCTGATCAGTGGGTACTAAACCAAAAGCTCCAAATGTATGGGTGTTCCAAATAACCAGGATACAATTCACAGACCACATGAAGCTCAATAAGAAGGAAGACCAATGTGTGGGTGCATCGTTCCTTCTTAGAAGGAGAACAAAATACTCACAGGAACAAATATAGAGATAAAGTGCAGAGTAGAGACTAAAGGAAAGGCCATCCAGAGACTGTCCCACCTGGGGATCCATCCCATATACAGTTACCAAACCCAGACACTATTGTGGATGCCAAGAAGTGCTTGCTGAAAGGAGCCTGATATGGCTGTTGCCTGAGAGGCCTTACCAGAGCCTTACAAACACAGAGATGGATGTTAGGAGCCAAGCATGGACTGAGTCCCTAATAGAGGAGTTAGAGAAAGGACTGAAGGAGTTGAAGGGGTTTGCAACCCCATAGGAAAAAGTGTAATATCAACCAACCAGACCTCCAGAACTCCCAGGGACTAAGCTATCAACAAAGGAGTATACATGGCTCCAGCCGCATATGTAACAGAGAATGGCCTTGTCATGCACCAATGGAAGGAGAGGTCCCTGATCCTATGAAGGCTGATAGATGCCGCAGTGTAGGGTAATAGAGGGCAGGGAGGTGAGAGTGGGTGGGTGGGTAGAGGAACATCCTCATAGAAGCAGGGGGAGGAAGGATGTGATAGGGTGTTTCTGGGAGGTAAGAAAATCGGGAAAGGGGATAACATTTGAAATGTAAATAAAGAAAATATTCAATTATAAAAAAGAAAAAAAAGGAGACAAGGTCATTACCAAGCATATCTTTTTTTCTCCCAAATATTTTCTTTCAGGCAGTGTAGGCCTTATATTTTTATCCCTCTTAGTATATTTTAGAAACAAATGTTCCTAATAGTAATAAATGCAACTTATTAAGGCTTGCTTTATGTCTACAAGCACTTTAGTGCTTCATCTAAAAATTCTTACTCGATGCTATATTTTATCCCATTTATTTTTTTCTGGTTTTATAATTTTAGATCTATATGAAAGTTTGTTATTCACTTGAATTGAAGTCTCCATATAATATAAAATACTAATTTGAGTTAAATTTTTTGTTTCTGAAAAATTGGTGAATCACGTTTAATGAAGAAAAATATGCATCTTTCTTTACTAAGTTGTTTTTGTGCTTAAGTTGAAATTAAAATGGTGATATCTGTGTGGAGCTATCTTTCATTTGTTTCCTTCTGTTTTTATGTGTATTTGTCTAGAGATGTTGACAGGGAAACAGATTTACAATAGTCCTGAAGTTGGAAATGTTGCTGCTCAAAATTTTATTTTATTTTTTTAACAATCTCCTGTTATTTTCTCTTTTATAAGAGCTTTAAAATTCTGTAAAGTTCTTCTAAAATGATTCTTGTTTTTTTCTCTCTGTAGAGTTACATTAAACTTACAGTCAACATGTTTTAAAAGTTATTTCTTTGTATACTATGTTTATGGGTGTTTTCGACTGCATTATGTCTGTGTACACATACGTGCAGTATCCACAGAGGTCAGAAGATAGTTTTGGATCCTCTAGAACTGGAGTTTTACATGTTTGTAAACCTGCACCTAGATGCTGGAAACAAGTGATAAGGGATCTTAAGCACTGAGCCATTTCTCGAGCACCAATCAACATCTGAAAAAAAAAACTTATTTATATTCATTTTACTTATATGGTTATTTACCTACATGTACCTATGTGTACAATGAGAGTGCCTATTGTTCACAAGGGCTAAAAGATGGTTGTAAGATTCCTTTATAACTGGAGTTATAGATGTTTTGTGAGCTATCATGTAGATGCTGACAACCAAACCTGGATCCTCTGTAAGAAGAGAAAATACTCCTCACTGTTGGGCCATCTCCCAGGCCCTTAAAGTCAACATTTTATTGAAGTTGAATTTCTTGATCTATGAGTAGCTATGTCTTTCTCTTCAGTTAGATTTTTTTCACTTCTCAGAAGTATTTTCAGTAGTTCTTAGCTTTTATAATATTAATTCCTGAGTGTTATATATTCTATATTATTAAAATAGTATTATTTTAATATGTAGGAAAAATCACTGTCTTTTGCTTTGTAGTGCTGGTCATTCAACCTAAGGACTAGAGCATGCTAGGTAACTGCTCTACCACTGAGACTACTCTTAGCCCAACACTCAATATTTTATACTTCCCACACTTTCATTTTTTGGAAAAACTTTACTGATTACTTTAAGTAGTTTTTATACTATATGTTAATATTTAAGTACCTACAGAGATAATCATATATGATATGTAAATGGAACCCTTTTACCTTTCTGAATCCAGATAATTTTTATTGATTTATAGACTTAATTGTCTTGATCCTTTGCTTTAATTTAGTTTAATAGTTTAAAAAAAGAGATAAAAATTAATGTCAATGACTTTTGACTTCAGATGAAAAGCATGTATTGCCTCACCATTAAATGTGAGATTAACAGCACTTTTTATTTATTTTTCTTCTGGGTTGAGTTTCTTATCATTTCTCTTTGATTGTGTCTTTAATTTAAACCTATAAGGGATGCTATATAAAATTCATTCTGAGTACTCATTAAAATGGATAATATGGCTTCTATTTTTTTCTCTGTTAATAGAATGAAATGCATTTATTGGATTAGATGTTAGACCATTTCCTATGTAAACTCCAATTGGTCATATAACAGAAAACCTTTCTTCATTTTTAAAAATTTTAATCCATATTCAACAAGGATACTGGTAGAGTTTTTTTTTTTTTGCTGTGGTTTTCTTGTTGTTGCTCTTCTTGTTTGTTACCGTTTTGTTTGTTTATTTATTTATTTTAATTTCAAAGCACCATTGGCTTCATAAGATTAGTAGAGAGATGCTTCCCCTTCTTCAGTCATGCAGAGTCCCTGTGCACAGATACAGTACTTCCATTGTACTTGTCAGTTTTAATGCCAAAAATGTATTCACAGTATTCTCCTATCATTTTGACATTTTGGACTGTTAAATGGCATTTTCACCAATTAACTTCTATGATTTACATCTTTGTTCATTTGTTATGATCGTTCTAGGCTGAAGCAGCTTCTGGTCTTATTGATTTTCTTTTTTGATTTCCTGTTACTTACATTGATTTCTTTTTTTGATCTATTTTTATTTTAATTCGTGTGTGATCTTTGGGAGCATGTTTCTTTTCTGTTTTAGGTTATAAGAACTGAAGTTATTGGCTTGAGAACATTTTTTTAAATTTTCAAATGAAGTATTTAGTAATATAAACTTATCTTCATTTTTATCTCATACATTTTTTGATATGTTATATTTCCATTGTCACTCATTTCAAAATATTTTCAAACTTCCTTTTGGTACAGGATTTGTTTTAAATACTTTTTAATATTTGTTTGTTCATTCATTCATTCATTTTGTGTCAATGCATGCATATCCATGTCTATGCATATGTATATTGTGTGTGTATATCATAACATGTGTGGATGTTAAAGAACAACTTGGAGAAGTCATATCAGAAGAGTTAATTTCAACTAAAAGCCTCACGTGGATGGAAAAGCTCTTGGCAGGAAAGCTAATAACACCCAGGGGATCTTCTGATCAGGGGATCCACCCACAAATCAACTAGTATCTACCACATCCAGACTGCAGGGGACTGACCTGCAGGTGGACTCTTCCATCTCCAAAGTTCCACCATTGTCATCCTAAAATACACTGGGATAAGCTAGAAATTCAGCACAATGGAATCTTCCTTATCATATATATATATCACATATATATATATATGATAAGGGGATGCAGCCACAAATAAACTAGTATCTACCACATCAAGACTTCAGGGGACTGATCTGCAGGTGGACTCTTCCTTTTCCAAAGTCTCCCCATTGCCATCCTAAAATATACTAGGATAAGCTAGAAATTCAGTACAATGGAAACTATATATATGAGTGTGTATATGTGTGTATGTGTGTATGTATGTAGATAGATATATAAAAAACAAAACTCAATGATTCCTAATGATATTCTACTACACATTAGAGCCTATCCCAGTTGTCATCAGAGGCTTAATCCAGCAACTGCAACTGATGAAAACAGATGCAGAATCCCACAGCCGAACCTTAGGCAGAGCTCAGAAAAATCCGGTGGAAGAAGGGAAAGAAGGATTGTAGGAGTCAGAGGAGTCAAGGGCACCACAAGAAAATCCACAGAATCCAATAGTCAAGCTGCCTGCATGGGACTGCCTAGGCTCTCTGCATATGTTGCATAATTTTGTTATGTGTTCTTGTGAGATTCTTAACAGTGGGAGTGGAGGCTGTCTCTGACACTGTGTTTAGGACCCTTGTCCTCCTACTCACTTGCCTCATCCAGACTTAATATGAGGGGAGGTGCTTAGTTTTATTCCAACTTGATATACCATGTTCAGTTGATATCCCTGGGAGGCCTGCCTTTTTCCAAAGGGAAATGGGAAAGGAGTAGGCACCTGCATGGAGAGGGGAAGGTTGACAGGGGAGAACAGAGGGGAAATTGTAGTTGGGATGTAATAAATGAGAGAAGAATAAAATTAAAAACAAAACCAACCAACCAAACAAACAAACAACCAACCAAACAAACAAGCATTCTACAGCACCCGGCAATACATGCACAGTCTCTCTTCCACAGAGAGACTTGGGCGCTTCAGCTGTCTGATTAAAGAAAGAATCTATTTCTCAAGGTGACTGTCTTCTCTCCTGTACTTCCATGTCACCTCCACGGATCCATCCTGACATTTCTTCCCTTCTACCCTATGGGATCGGGGACTCAAACTCAGGTTTTACTTTCTATAATTTTGCATAGCATATTTAGGAGTCTTCTACTAGATACATGAACATTTAGATCACCACACATCTTTGAAAAATGTATTCATTCTTTGTGTAATGAATATTATTGTAATAAGTAATTAGCTTTGAAGGAGTTATTTATCATCCTCTAATATCTTAATTTGTAAGTCTTAAATTTATTATTCAATTGTTAAGGCATTTAAGGTAAGTCATAAAATGCACATAATAAAATATTATCTTGGTAAAAATTATATATTTGTAGTAGTCAGGAGGGCTGTTTTGCCATATTTATATATTTTATTAGATTTTGAGTCATATTTTATTCTACATGTAGTACAGTAATTTCTCTTCCAATGTATGAGCATACAATAATTTTTGGAAGGCAAATATCTAATTTTTTTACAGTGACAAATTATAACAGAACAAAATTCAGAAACATCTGCATTTATTAAGCTGTTATTGAAACTTCAGCTGTAATAAGAGATTCTCCATTAAAGGCTGGAGCTCAGTGGTAGAGTAGTTGCCTAACTTGCATGAGGTCATAGGTTCAATCTCTAGTACTACAAATTTTTTCTTAAGAAGCAGTTTATATATATATATATATATATATATATATATATATATCAATCACTGCCTGTATTTTTGGAAATATCTACTTTATTATGTCTTTCAACTGCAATATTATTAAAATCAGCTAAAAGAACATATATGAGAAGTACTCTCTGTTATCTAATACTGATATCTAATACTTAGGAATTTGTTAGATAAGAAAATACATAGTAGGGCCACAACTTTATTTTAATGAGACAAAGGTGATTGAGTGGGAAAGGGTTTAATTTCTTGATAAATAGATATTCTCCCAAATATTCTCCAAATGGCTGTATTACAAATTAGGATCAACAACGTAGAAAGTCTATTTTACTCTCTCTGCTAAAAAGACTGATATATTAGAGATATTAGACCTAAGCATATCAAATATAAGCATTAATGTCATTTCAATATGACACCTGGCAGGTCCTTGAAATAATGGAAAAACTATAGCTCAGAAAGGTGCATAAAGTCATGATCTGTAAATGCTAATGGAAAACATTGCTATAATGTTTAAATCATTTCTTGCCTATTCTTGCCTATGTAACTATTAATTCTTTCTCATTAACTCTATTAATAGGTACATACATATAAGTTTATACATAAACTTGAAACTTTAAGAAGATGCAATAGTTCATTAATAATCACACAAGTATGTCATTAAGTTCAAGATGTACCTTAATAGAGATAGACATTAATAGGTGCCTTATGTTTTATATCTTAAGAGTAAGGAGCAGTATGTAAGTAATTAAGTAAATGTTACAGTAAGTATAGCTTAGACTGAAGCTTATCACTCCCCGGGGAACAGATACTTAATTTGTGGTCATGATAATAACAACCAAATGAACTTCAGGTCTTGCAGGAGAGCTTAATAAACTTCAAAGGAGACAGAATAAGAACATACGAGTAAAAGTACATCCTCAGCCTTTCATTAGGCAAAATGAGCGTGAGTCCCAGCCCAGCATGGCTTCCGAAGTTAGCACGCCTAACTACAAAGCAAATGTATGCAGAGAAACACACCACAAAGGCAGAGCTTCTAAAGCTCCAGTTGAGTTTCCACAAATGTTGCTTACAAAAGCTGCCATTCTCTGTGTTAACAAAAAGTTGTGGATCCATTCTTCCCTAAATCCTCTTTTCTTGCATAATCCACCTTATGCACTTTAGCTTGAGTGTGTTTTATCTGATCTAATCCTGGGGTCATTCACTTTCAGATAGAAGCAACAGGATTATTTCACACTTAAACGAGGTTCAATTTTTATGTGAACCTTAGGAGGACACCTGGCTGATGCAGAATTTAAGCTACAGATTAACCAAGTGCTCAAGGCACATAATGGTTTCAGATATAATAAGAGTGTATGATAGAGAGAATTACTCTTGGTCATATCGAAACTGCATCTTAAAATGTACACATTGAGGTCTATACAACTCTATTATACAGACATTTTATGCATGTGAATTTCACCACACCTACACATAAGAATACTTGCCTCAAGAAAAGAATCTGCATTCTATTAGGAATTTTATAGTCCTAGGAAAGTGCTCAAAAATTTATTCATGTCTTTCCTATTCAGCTTTTCCACAACCTGAAATAGGTTGACTAGGGCCAGGCTTTGTGGCTGAGAAAATTAGTCTGATTTTTTTTTTCTTTTAATGCACTGGGCAAGAAACATGAATAGAAAATAGTCTAAGCCACCACAAAGCTAAAATCTTGGATTAGTATGAAGTAAATCTATTTGCTATTATGGGCTCTGAAAACATATTACTTTTTAACATCACTTTTTAAAGAAATGTGTTTGTGTGTGTATGTTTATGCAATTATGCCATGTGTACACTTATACTTTTTTATATTGTGAATGTAATCATAAATGTATTTCCTGTTAGTCTTAGGTGACAGTTTATTTTTATTAATGTGTCAAGATTAGAGGAAAAAGGTTAAATCAATTAAAAGCTATATCCGTATCTTTCTTACTAAGAAATCTGTGAAAAATTATACAGTTGCTGCTTATTTTATATTTTTATAATTTTTGCCCAAACATTTTAAAAGGAAGAGTGTCACAGATGTTTAAGGAGAAAAGTACAATAATGCAGGTGATACCTTCTTCTCAGAGGACGTCCTGCTTCTTACATCTGCAAGAGAAAGGAAATGTAAATACCATATGGGAAGAGCTGGCAATCAGGATGGTAATGATGCCTTACTGAATAATCCAGCAACGAATTTTTAAGAAAAATTAGCTAGTTAAGACATCAAAAGGTCAGTCCATATAGGAGTGATGTACTACATGCATCAATACCACAACCTCATTTTAAACTATGAAACTCACTTATGTCCCTTGTAACAATATAGAAATGTTAACAACTAATTGTGTTTATATTTCAAAATTAATTTTAAATTGAAATATTAATATATCTTATTGAAGAAAGAATACATTCTACATATAACAGAAAGACATGGTTTTAGTAATTTAGAGTGTTACATGAATTAATGAATCTCCTAGAAATGACTGAATTTTATTGAGAAGGTAAATGTTAAAATAACTCTAAAGGCTGGAGGGATGACTCAGGGGCTAAGAGCCCTTGCTGCTCTTGCAGGAGACCTGAGTTCTATTTCTAGCACCTACATCTAGCACAACTGTTTATCTTTAGATACAGAGGCTCTGACACCCTCTTCTGGCCTCTATGGCACCAGACACACAAATGGTGAATATACGTTCATGAAGGCAAAACATTCATGTACATAATAAAATAAAATAAAATAACTAAAAGCACACTAACTCTAATAAATCATTGAGAACTGTGTTTCTTTGTTCATTTGTCTCACAGAGCCTTGTTTCCACAAATATGTAAGAGTAGATATGCTAAGAAAATGACATCTTCAATAAAAGGCTCAAGTTCAAATACTACCGAACATTGAAAGCTATATTAGTGTTATATATACTTAATATTATTTTATTTAATTTATAATTAAATTATACTTATTTACATTTTTTCTTTAAAACGAGTCGTTAAAGGCTGCTCCTCCTTACGGCATATACAATAGGAGCCACTATGATGAACAAGTGTGTGATGAAGAGGTGAGAAAGAAAAACAGAGCAGTAAGAGTGCTGTGGTGAGAGGCAGAACTGGAGCTGCAGAGGCAGGGACAGGTATGAGCAAGGGCTAAGGTCAACATGTTGCTATTGTCCAGTAGGATCTACTGGGTGGTGTGCAGCAGCCTAGAACTTACACAGATTCAGCCCCTACCTTCCTCATGACTCCTGACTACTGGATCACCCCGGCTCTGGGCAGCTATGGAGGTCGGAGTTGAGGAACGGTTCACTTACTGCATTGGACCTCCTCGAAGCACCACCGTGGTCCATGATGCCACTGGAGGCTGTGATGGTGTTTGTGGTCCATGCTGCTGTCACAGGCCATGATAATGCCAGAGATTTGTGTGGACTTAAGCAGTCTTGTGTTGCTGATTGAATACTTGGTAATGTCCTTGGGCTGTGCTACCTGGGGGCCATGTGGATGTGAAGCAGCCGGTGTAGTCACCTGAGGCCATGTTGATGTCCATTGTCTAGCCTCCAAGGGCCGTGTCTGGGTCCATGATCCTACAACAGCTTAGGGCTGCGTTCGTGCTCTGCACTGTGATCAGAAACCATGTGGAAGCTGGTGATCCATATTCTTCCTTGCTATAAAGAGCAAGGCTACTTGTGTAGTGATATGGATAACTGCAGATGCACAGTTAAGAAAGAGGAAGACAGAAGGCCTCTGTGAAACCCCTTATCCACTCCTCCCGAAAGTAACAGCCTACATGAGAAGTCATCAAAGAGAACTCTTAAAGTGTCCTAGGGATGGTGGAGTTGTCACTCCAGGATGCTTGTCACTAAGGGATGGCTGTACTTTCCAACCTACTTCATAAGCCAGATGTTCCAGGTAGTCAGACTTTCTGGTAGGCTCCAGCTGCCTCACCTGTGGGCAGCACGGTACCATCTGATTTCTGCTTTCTTACATCATAGGGTAGAGGGCCCCAACAAAGTCTCAAGACGTCCCAGGACTACCTGCCTTGCACTGCCCTGTGGCATGCTGTGCATACAGAAGATGCAGTTTAGTCAGGAAGTGGTAAGGGGCCTTAGGAAGGGTTGGTATCATCCGCTTTTACAGAAAGGCCCAGCATTTTAACTTGCTTCTGTAGAAATTCCTGGTATTGCTCTTAGATCACGACCACAGCAGTACCTGTTGGCCACCATGGCTACTTTAAGGCCCATAAGTTGGCCTCAGCACTAGAACATCTCAGCATCTTCAGCAGTTGCTTCAGAAAAAAGACCTGCTTATTTTTTTGTTTGTTTGTTTTTTTTTTTTTTCAAATGACCTATCTCCTGGAGAAAGTGGAGGGTGGAAATCACATTATTAGTTTGTGTTGTTCTCTGTCTTGAATTGTGTTAGTATGTCTTTTATGATATTCTCATAGGTTTCCGTTTATATATGACTTACATTTTTTCTCTTGTAGTAGTCAAGATTTTTCTTTTGTATATTTAATGTTTTAACTATGATATGCTATGGAGTGCTTCCTTTCTGGTCTTGTCTAGCTGGAGTTCTGCAGGCTTCCTGTATCTGTGAGGTATGTCTTTCCTTAGTTTAGGGGAAGGTAAAGATGTGGTTTGTGACTTTGACCTTACATTTTTATTCTTCAGCTATAGGGGTAATATGAAGATTTGTTCTTTCGATAGTGCTTCACATTTCCAGATGTTCCTTCCTTTTTATGCTATTAAGTTTTTTTGGTTTTTCATTTTATTTTATTTTGTTTTGTTTTGTTTTGTTTTTTGTATAATTTGTCTTGATTCTCTACTGTATCTTCACGTCCTGATATTCTACTTTCTACTTCATCCCACCAGTAAGACTTTCCCTTGAGTTTTCTAATTCAGATATTTAGTTTTTCCATTCCATCTCCATTTCTATTTTTCTTTCTTTTTTTGAAACTAGAACATTTATTATGACTGATTGAAATTTTCATGATGAACTGGGTGCTGCAACAGCTGCCATATTGGGTTTAGGTGTTTTTCCTTCATGGATTCCATGTCTAAATCTGTGATAGACAATTTTTAGATGCCTCATTCGCCCAGTCCCAGTATTGTTTCATCTCTTAGCCTTGGCACTCCAGTTATGCTTTCTCTTGCACTTGGCACGTAGGCACACTTGCCACGGGTCAACCTCTGGAGGTGGTAGACCTTAGACGCACAGTGGTGGCACAGTGTGTACATCTTATTGCGGTGCTTTCGTCATCTTGCTTCTACCAGCAAGGCCAAAGAGACGGGAAGAGACCCATCTTTTTTTTTTTTTTTAATTTTTTTTTTAATTAGGTATTTTCTTTATTTACATGTACATTTTCCCTTTCCCATTTCCCCCCAAAACAAACAAACAAAAACAAGAACAAACCCCTTTTGCTTCCCCCCTCCCAATGCCTGTCACCCCACCCTCTCCCACTTATTGGCCCTGGCATTCCCCTACACTGGGGCACAAAACCTTCACCAGGCCGAGGTCCTTTCCTCCTATTGATGATCGAATTTGCAATCCTCTACTATATACCTGCTGCCAGTACATTCAATCCCACCCTGTATAGTCCTTGATTGGTGATTGGAGACCCATCTTTTTTCAGTTGTGTTTGCATTAATGTTTCTTTTTTGTTGAATTCCTTTTTCAAATCCTGAAGTATCTTCCTTATTTCATAATTTTCATGGACATCACTCAAGCACTTATTGTTATCCTCTTGGACTTCAATGATGTGCTTGTGTGTTACTTTCATTTTCTTGAATTATTTTATAAAGTTTGGTTGTCTTGGGCTCATCCAGATAGACACAATGTCTGTAAACCTAGTGGGTTTGTGACATTTGCTGTTTGGGTATTCATGTTGCTTTTGGTTTTTAGTAATTTGATCTGGGAATGTAGATTTTTTTCTTTGGATGGTGTTCTTAATGTAATAATCTGGCTTTTTATGAATTGGGCCAGTGAAGCTGAAAGATGACCTATTTAATTGAACCAGGTAAAGATGGCTTCCAATATGGATTGGAATTATAGTATGGTTATGGACATATGCATATGGAGATAGTCACAGAACAGGTATAAAAGATGGAATGGCATAAGAAAGGGAAGAAATGACTTACCTGTCAAAGGTGGCTCACAAAGAGGAATTACAGGAACTGTAGGTCTGAAACTAGGCTTGGGGGTTTGCAAAACAGAATTTCTTCTTTTGAACTCTTTTCATATATTTTAAAGAATGTGGCAGAGTATATTTTCAAATTCATTCAGTGATTTAATCTGAATTTTCTTCTGACCTTCTTTACCAGCCCATTCTTCATTCAACACAGAACTGTTTAATCTCTCCTATCAATTCATTTATTATATATTTTATTTTGCTGTTCAAATCTAGTGTTATGACTTTGTACTAGTAGATATATAAGAAATCATTTCACTTCTTAAATATTTGTTAAAATATATTTTAATATCTACAATAACCTGAAAAATATCTTAAAATAAACCTAAGCAAAATAGTGAATGAAACAATGAACACCTTAAGACACTGATTAAATGCTCAATTTTTAGGATTCATTCTGTAAAAATAGCAACAAGATATCTATAGGTTCAATGCCAATCCCCAGAAAATTCCAATGTAAATTTTTATAGATATTAAAAATTCATAATCTTAACTTTTATATAGGAGTAAAAAAGACCTAGGAAAACCACAGCAAGTCTGACCAATATAAGAGCTGCTAATGGTTGATTAGCACAAATTTTAAAATTTTCTACAGAATTATAGTAATAAAAACAGCATGGCCCTACATATAAACACATGTTCCTACAGACACCCCATTTTTGACAAATAAACAAATAATACACATTGGAGAAAAGACTCATCATCTTCAATACATGGTGCTCATCAAAATGAATAGCTTCTTCTAGAAGAATAAACTCAATCTTCATCTTTTACCATTCATGAAACTCAACTCCAAATCAATTGAGAAGCTTAGCACAGGACTTGACACCCAGAAAGTTACTGATGGGAAAGTTGGAGACAGAATTGAATTCATTGACACTGGAAAGGACCTTCTGAAGAGGACCCCCATAGTGTAGATTTTAAACCAATGATTAATAAATGTGCCATCATGAAGTGAAAAATTTCTGAGCAGCAAAGGACACTATCATTTGAATGAAATCCTACAGAATGGGAAAAGTACCCTTTTCAGCTGTACTTCTAACAGAAGACTATCTACAATATTCAAAGAACAAAATCACTAAACATCAAGAAATGAAATGACACATTTCTTTTTAAAAAGAGGGGGGCTTAGAACTAAACAGAAACATCTCAAAAAATGAGATATAAGTGTCTGGAAACATTTAAAAAATGTTTCCATCAAGAAAATGGAAATTGATTTTATATAACCCTGTCAGAATGGATAATATTTTAAAAACAAAACAGAACAAAAACTGACAAGAAAGGGGAACATTTATTGTGGGAGCAAACTGCTTGTGAGTGTGAGAATTTCTGTATCTACTGTGGTAACCAGTATAGAGCAGTAGTTCTCAACTTATGGGTCATGACTCCTTTGAAGAATTGAACAACCCTTTCACAAGAGTCTCCTAGAACCAGTAGACAACTCAGATATTTACATTGTAATTCATAACAGTAGCAAAATTACAGCCATGAAGTAGCAATACGAATAATTTTAGAGTTGAGGGTCACCACAGTATAAGGAACTGTACTAAAGGGTCACAGCATTAGGAAGGTTAAGAACCATTGGAATAGAGGCCTATCAAAAGTTAGAAATATATCTACCATATGATACAACTTCCAGGCATATACCCAAATAATTCTATATTTGACTCTAGAGACCTGCTCATCCATATTCACTCCTACTATTATTCACAATAGCTAGAAAATAGAAACAATATAGATGTCTTAAAACTGATGAGTGGATTATGAAAATGCAATACATTTACACAAAATGTATTATACAGCTATAAAGAAGAATAAAAATAATTATGAAAGCCACAGATAAATAGGTGGAGCTGGAAACAGTCATTCAGAGTGAGTTGATCCAGACCCAGTAAGATGAAGGTCATATGTTTCTTTCTCTTTTGAATGTTAGCTTTGAATCTCGAATCTTCAGATACACATCTGAATGTATGTTTCATTTAGAATAGTACAGAGGTCATGGCATTAGTGAAGGGAAAAAGTGGGGAGACTTTCAAGAGAGGGGAGATAGAATTCAGTACTGTAATGGGTTAAATAGAACAGAAATGATTATGTTGGGAAATGGGAGGGCAGGGTAAGTGAAAGGAATACTAGTAGCAATCTGTCATATTAAAGACCTTTCAAAACATTGTGTGATCCTACTTACTACTATAGTTTCCCTCTCTCTCTCTCTCTCTCTCTCTCTCTCTCTCTCTCTCTCTCTCATACACACACACACACACACACACACACACACACATAAACACACACTCACACACACACACAGTTAAAATGGAGTTACACTAATGACAATGCCTCAAATAGACAGCAGAAGCTAACAAATAAAAACATAATTCCAGGAATGGGTTACATATTTTGGATCTTTTGCTAGGTTACATTCTTAGATCCCCATATATTAAAGGCTATAGCCAGTATTCTTGCTCACCTTCTGGAACATGAAAGTAAGAGAAGATATCGCATGCTTGAGTCATAGACCTTGAAGGCATCAAGGTAATACTAGCCTACATGCTACTGGATGTCTTTCAGAATGCAGGCAACTACTATGCATACTACCAGAGGAGTAAAGTACTCATCAGTCTTTCCCAGCTTTAAGCCCTTTGAACAGCAGTAGTGACTTGCCCAGGAAGACATGCAACTGCTACACTAATGGCATGGACATCAATGGAGTAACCAACCACTTTTTCTTTAGAATTAGGGCCTCTTTGCAAGATAAAGCCCATATCTGGCACTAGTATTAAGCAAAGAACCTGTGGCTAGACAGATCAAGGGGCCTAAGGGAGGATATAAAACTATTATTTTGCTGAAGGGACATAGTTTGACTCCTATTGATTTATTGATTTTATAGATAGACTAATGCATTTTTCAACCCTCATCAGTGACATTTCTATTTGCAGTAAATGGTGACTAACACAGAGAAGCACAATTGGTCAAAGTTCAGAGAGTAAAACAGTGTGATACTCAGTCTACAATAGGACATATATTTCACTCCCCTTTATGCCAAGGCTAGGGATTGTTATAGAAGAGGAGACAGAAGGAATTAAAAGACAGAGGCACTTACTTTATGACTACAAAACAAAACAAACCAACCAGTATCTTTCTAGACACATTAGGGTATCTGCACACGTGAATTCGTAGCAGTCGTGACAGTATGTGCACATTATGTGTTAGCTTGACATGGAATTGTAAAATGGACATAAAGTCTCACTTCACAGTTGAGGAGCTATTGACAAGTGATAGCCACTTAGAGGGAGAGTGTCAGTTTTTTTTTTAAAATGCAGCCTCTGGTAAGTCAGCCTTGTACCACTGGAAGGTCATACATTCAAGAACACATAGGAAGAACAAATTGGGCTTGAAAGCTATAAAGGTAACAGAAATACAAAGTTGGGTAGGTAGGAAAAGGGGTTAGATTTGAAGGAGTCTAGGGAATAGACCAATATATCAAAACACATTATATAATACATAAGCTGCTGAGACATATTCTGCATTGTTTAAATAAAGTAGTCTGTAGATGTCTATTAAGGCCATTTCATATACATCATTAAAATCTGATGTTACCTTATTGTGGTGTGTGTATGTGTGAGTGTGTGAGAGAGAGAGAGAGAGAGAGAGAGAGAGAGATAACCCACTATTATGTATTCTGTCTTTACACACAGAATTTGTATTCTAAAATTTGTATACATGTTTAGAATTGTAATAGTCTCTTGGTGGATTGTTCATTTAATATGCAGTGGTGATTTTATTTTAATCTCTTCTGACTAATTTTGGTTTAAGATTTATTTTGCCAGAAATTAGAATTGCTATGCCTACTTGCTGTCAATTTCCATTAACTTGGATTAACTTTTCTCAGCCTTTTACCCTAAGGCTGTGTTTGTATTTACAAATGAGATGGTTTTATTTTCTTGTATGCAACAAATAGATAGGTCCTTGGGGTTGTGTTGTGTTTTGTTTTTAATCTAATATGCTAGTCTGTGTATTTTTACTGGGGATTGAGAAAGAATGCAGGGTTATTATTGGAATGTCTGTATTAATTCTTCTTATTTTGTTGTTTTTGTCAGGTTTGCTATTTGCCTAATTTTCATATGCTTGTTTACTATGTTAGCAAAGTATATTTCCTGGCCTCATGGATGTATTTATCCTCCTCTCTAGTTCATAAGATTTCTTCAAGTACCTTCTGCATACTGGCATAGTGGTTATGAATTCCTTTGGTTTGTGTTTATCATGGAAAGTTGTTTCTTGTCCTTCAATTATTAAGAACAGCTTTATTTGGAAGATTTCCCCGAATACAAGACTTTTCTTTTTACCCCCAATCACAAGCTTTTTTCATGACAATGTAATTAAAAGCCAACTGATTATTATTCTTTATTATAAATTTGGAGATTTTTAAGGGCATATTACTGTTTTGATAAAGAAATTTAGAAAAATGAAATCTTTTTGATGAAAATGGTATTTTTTATTAGTAGTACGGAAGATTTATCACATTGTAGTCTATTGATGCTGTTGCGTTTCTATGTTTGAATATTTTGCAAGTTGTTAACACACAGTGTTCATGTTCATACCTGTTCATGATCAGGTGAAAACAAGGTATATTCTCAAGTAAAGTGCTCTGTACTTATAGACTCTAGTGCATGGGCTTTCATACCTTCTGTGTCCTTGCTAACATTCTTCTGCTTGTTCTATCTAGATCTGAGATAAATGAGCTCAGCTTGCCTGGATTTAGTGTCTATTTATTCTTTCATCTCATAGTCTCTGCTCTATAAAAGTTGCTACTAGTATTTGGTGAATAGGTACTAATATCTTCACTGTGAATCCTAGTCTTTCTCATCCTAGAGTGTCCTACTTTATATTGTTTAATTCTGGCCCGAATATAACCTTGTTTGAGATCAAAATCATGGCCCCTGATTTCTTCTTACTTGCCCTTGCTTAGTATATTTTTGTTCATTCTTTCATCTTTTACCCTTTTCAGTTCACTTTAGATATACCTTTTGCATAGATCATAATGTTAAATTTTGCTTTTTTAACCATCTGGGTATCTCTTTACTGTGTTAGCTAAGTTTGTTAATTTAGATTCACAGAATTAGTGCGTTAGGTTTTGATCTTATAATAAGACCACGTTCCATAATATCATCCACAATTGTTGCTATTTGCTCTCTTCTCTTGCCCCTGTATTTCTCTTATTACTTGGGAAGACGATCTCTTTATGATGGTTATTTTTGTACTAATAACTTTTTTTTTATAATACTTTAACTTTGTTTTAAGTTTTCTCTCAATATTTGGGTAAATGGCCTACTTTTCTGATTGGTTAATAAGTATAATTTTAGTGTTGATATTTGTAAATTTAAATGTATTTGATTTCCAAGCAATTCATTAATCTATTTAAATATCTTTCACTTCCAACATGAGTGATTCAATTGGCAAGTATATTTTCTTCCCATTTACTCTAAGCCTTTCCCTGTTTTCAGATGGTTGTTTTAATTGTGCAACATCAGAGACTATGATGTGAGAACTTATTTTGGCCATCTTTGCCATCATCATTCAGGCATTAGATACACATGAATACATAGCTACTCCGGAAGTCATAGTTTGATGAAATTCTCTCTGAGATAGTTTTCAAGGAAAAGTTCATGGACGTGATATTTTTTCATGTGTTTGATCTTTGTAGCATTTGTAACAAAAGCCTTTCACCAAGGATAAAACCTCCCTTGATTCACATTTATTTTTTCCAGAAGTTAAGCTGTTGTTTTTGCTATTTTACAGTTTAAAAGTTTGTTATTGAGAATTTTGAGAAAATAAGAAATCTCATTTTCTTAGTTAATTTATATATATGTACAATGATAAGGGAAGTAGTAGTGGGGGTATAATTCTGATTTCCAAAACCACATATTCCCATTTAGTGTCTTGATATATTCTGACTCCATGACAATAAATGCTTCTTGAATTCTACTTTTAAATAATATTTTGTTTCATTTTTTAATTTCACTAACAACTATTAAATGCATAGTTCATTACCTTGACAATTTTAATATTCTTATAGAATATCATTTAAGTATGACTAGCTTCTCTTTGATTTTGTTTATTACCTATTTGATCTACTCCGATGGGCACTTTACTCTCAGTGTTTCTCTATTTTTAGTTGTATTCATGAATTTTTTTTAATTATTTTTTTCAATTCAGTTTTGGCATTTGTTCAGTGTCAGGGTAAGCATACTTAAGACTTAGAAATGTATTCAAAGCTGACATAGAAATGAAAAATAAAAAATTATGCTTTCTAGTAAGAATTGACCAAAAGAATAAATAAATAAATAAATAAATAAATAAATAAAATAATCCTTGAGCCAGGCAGTGGTGGCGCATGCCTTTAATCCCAGCACTTGGAAGGCAGAGGCAGGGGGATTTCTAAGTTCAAGGCCAGTCTGCTTTACAGAGTAAGTGTCAGGACAGCCATTGCTATACTAAGAAACTCTGTCTCGAACCCTTCCCCCCCCCCCCCCCAAAATCAAGTAAGAATGGAAGAAAACAGAAACAAATAAGCAAAAAACCCAGGTAAATAGCTTCCTTCTCATTAGCCTGACTATCAGGTGCATCTTCTCTCTGAAGTTGGGCTCTTATGCTCAAGTGTTTCACAATGCCAATTACACATCCTAGGGTGTCTACTGCTGTGATAAAACACTATGACCAAACCAACTTGGGGGCAAAGGGTCACACTCACAGTCACACTAAGGAATGTCAGGGCAGGAACTCAAGGCAGGACCTAGAGGTAGAAAGTGAAGCAGAGACTATGGAGAGAGATTTGTTATTAGCTTGCTCTCCATGGCTTGCTTGGCCTACATTGTTTGTTTGAGACAAGGAACCTCTATGTAACCATGTAGCTTGACCATACTTCTCTATGTAGATCAGGTTGAGTTTCAACTCAAAGAAATCTATTTGTCTCTTCTCTTGTATTTAAGACCATTATTACCATGCCTAACCAGCATGCTTTCTTATACCAGTCAGGAGCTCTTGACATGGGGTGGTACTGTCCCCATTGAACTGGGCATTTCATATCAATCTGGCGATTACTGTTTTCCTTTTTATAAAATTAATTTAGCTGGAAAGCAGGTTTTTTTGTTGTTTGTTTTGGTTTTGGTTTTTGGTTTTTGGTTTTTCAAGGCAGGGGCTGGTCTCAAACTCAGAAATCTGTCTTCCCCTGCTTCCCACGTACCGGGCATGGACCACCACTGCCTGGCTGGAAAGTGTGTTGAAGACTGGCAAATCACCAGTTATTTGCCAGTCTGTTAAACAATTGATTACATTGCATGGTGACATTGTATAAGGGTAAGTAAAGTGTAAGTTAACATCTTTACAAGATTTGAGGATCACGATTATCCCAGATAGGGAGAAAAATAGAAAAGCAAATCAATAAGAGTCAAAAAGTCAATAAAAATCAAAACTGGTGAAAGAGGAACACTGTCTTGTTTAGCACTAAGTTTCAAAATTAACACATTGTCTGGGAATCTGCTGCAGTATATACTTTCGTTAAAATTTTAAAGATTATATCCCAAAAGATAACTGTGAATTAGGGTAGCATGTTGCCCATAATTCCAGCATTACTTTAGTCAGCAGAGATTAATTTGACTGACCAGTGGTTGGAACACAAGTTGCCTTCATTGGTAAAGATTATTCTCATCCTAACCTTTTTAATATAGTAAAAGAATAGTTGGTTCCTTTGTATATGACATTAGTTTTCTTCCTCTAAGGATGAGAAATAATTGAGAGGAAATGCATAAAGAAAGGGACACTTATTCTGGCTCCTATGTGCCAAAGCTTTATATTTGAAGGAAAATTTCTGTGTTTCCATAAATATTTAGTTGTAGCAGTATAGTTCTGCTCTGGGAAATACATGGAACATATCACATGGCAGTGGGGACAAACATGGAATAGTATGGGTGTAGCCCCCCATTTTGATGAACAGTACCCAAGATAAGTAAGCATGGCTACAGCAGGAGACAGAATAGTAGACATAGGACATAGCAACAAGGGACTTAAGGAATACTGTTCCTAAAATAAGCAAGCTAATGCAACCAGGCACCAAAGTGAATGTACAGAAAGGAACTGTATACAGTATATAAGTTTTAGTTCCCTACTAAGAGAGGGCAATGATACTTTGTATCAATGAAGGTGTCAGAAATCTTAAATCTTTAGCGTTCAAAAATTTGAATGGCATAAAATACCATCTGGGTCTCATTTCGATCACTTCTTGTCTCTTAGATTCTTGTCTTTACAAGCTGATGATAGGATAGAAGTCTATCAAAGTACCCAGAGACAGAGAAAAGTACCCAGCACGTATATGTGCTGCTGATTTGGGATCATTTGGAGGAACTGGGCGGGAGAAATGTTAGAATCTGTACCCAACATGCCTGATATATCTATAACCAACAAATCTCACCAACATGACTACCTAACCAAGACCTGAACAAGAATGAGAGCAATGACATGCTAACATGGAACAGGGAAATCTCAAAAAGCCTCAACTCTAAACAAATAACGACAAGCCACACAATGATACTGAAATCAGAATAGTCCTTCTCAGGGAAGAGCAAACCAAAGGGTTATCTAATGCTACTTGGGCAGCCATGGAAACATATATACAGGTAATATTATATAGACTTAGCAGGAGTGTGTGTGTGTGTGTGTGTGTGTGTGTGTGTGTGTGTGTGTGTGGTGTGTATGTGTATGTGTGCGTGTGTATGTGTATGTGTGCGTGTGCACGTGCACATGTGCGTGTTTGTGTGTGTGCACGGATTTGAAAGAGAGCAGGAGTGGGGATTAGTGGGAGAGCTAAGAAAGAGAAATTATATAATCATATTATAATCTCAAAAACAAATTTAACTTCCATGGAATAAATTTTCCAAGTATATGTAAAACAAAGAAACTGCTGATTGCCCTAAAAGAGCTTTATAGTAAGACGATATTGATGAAGACATGATATACTTGAGTCATAGAATGTGGAGACATTAAGCTCATACTGATCTAGAAGCTTCATCCCTACTGGTAGCTTTCACAAGCTTGGAGATGCTATTCATGCCGCCAGAGCAGACAAGTAGTCATAAATCTTATCAAAGTGTGAATCTTGAGAGTTACAGTAACAACCACTCTGAGAACACATGTCCACTAGTGTAATAGTGACATGAATGTTATAGGAATAATCAAATGTTTGATGATTGGATTTGAGGACCAAGCCACAAGATCAGACCCATATCTGGCACTGTTGTTAGAGCTAAGGACTTGTGACTAGATAGGCCGTAAGCTCTAGAGGATAACCAAACATTTCTTATTTACTCAATCTTACTTCTATTTTCAAGTTTTTATTTTACACCTTTGAAAAGAGAAAATCTCTGGCATTTATAGGATAAGAGGTGGAAATAGGAGCTTCTACAGGCCTAAGGTAGAAATTTTATGAGATCTGATTTCCCTAACTCTAATACTGATTTTTCTCATGCTCATCTTCACTTTGTAATCCATGGGGAGTCTGTCAACGAGTGCCTGGCATTTTCGGATCTCCTCAATAATATCTATTCAGTAGAAGAAGCATCTTGGTCCCTTAAGAATGTTCACTCTTAGTGTTCTTTCACCCTTGCTTTGAAATACTGTTTGATTCTCAAATTTTTCCTACCATGCATGTATTGCTTGGTTTAGGTCTTTCTAGTGATCTAGCCTTGCCTATCTCTGTTCTGAAGTTCTTTCACAGTAATACCTTATGAAGTTATAAGTATTGCTACTTTAGAGTTTAATACATATCTGTAGAGTATTAATCAACTATAGATTCAAATAAAGAAACTGGTGTTGGATTTTTTTAATCACAATAATATCACATAATAACAATAGTTATTATGACACTTTGTAGTATTTGTGTCCTTCTTATTGCCAAATAGACAAACAGTTCTTCAAGTTCAAGGACAACTTCATTCATATAAGAATCTTATGCAGGCATCTACACAGCGTATACATAGGAGAAGAATCACTGGAATTGGGGGAGTTACTATCATCCTTTTAGATAACTTTGCATCACTTTCATATGCCTGCATAGCTCCAAATTACTGTGCTGAATGACTCAGAGACAATGATTGTCTTCAATGTCCATGGCATGCTTATCTTCCAGTTACTAGGGTAGAAGTTATTGCACACGTCAGAATACTTTCCAACCAGTAACCATTGAAACAAGACCCTATCACAAATTAATTATTTTCTGTAAACAAAACCTTATATTAAAGTTTTTCATTATCTGATAATTATATACATGTATATAATATGTTTTGTTCAAATTCATTCCCACTTGTTTCCCCTTTAAAATCATCATCTATTTCCCGAGTTCACTTTTCCCTCTCAAAGGCATGTGTTCCTTTTAAGAATCCACCGAGTCTCCATAGGGCTACTGTTAGGTGTCTGAGTGTAGACTAATCTAGGAGCACAGGTAGCATCCGGGGTGCTATGTTCTTGAATTTTTAACTAGATAATTACATCAATGTATATGCTTTCTCAGAACTGTTATATTGGTATCTAATCAGATGTTATAGTAATCTCTGCCATAAAGATGGATAGATCAGTAGGAACAAAGTTCAGGCCTCTGTTGAAACTCTTGGAAACCTTGGCCTATTAGATATCATTATGTTTGTATTATTTTTCCTGATACTAATTATTCTGATTTCTCCTCACTATCATCAAATTCTGCTCATTAATTATCATTTCATTTTGATACTAAACTTAAGCAGCAGACTTGTTATCTGACATTTTTCCTACATTGAAGCTTACTAGCTAACGTCACGGAAATGGAGATTGAAATTATCAGCTAAAGAAAAGCAGGTGAAAAACAGACCAGATGTTGATAATTATATAAGAAGCACTAATTAACACTATCTAATTGAAGCAAGTTTGTCATTGTTAATGTCACCTGTAAACTATCACACTCCAACCTGAAGAAATAACCTGTTCTTGGAGGTGTTTGTGTCTGTCATGAAAAGCCATTGATGGTTCTGAACGTCTGAGCAGAATTTACCACTGAAAGACAAATGTACTGTACTTTCATTTCCAGTCAGACTTTTCAGTCTTACTTATATTGTTCTTTTTACAATTATTTAAATGCTTCAGAGTGTTATCTAAACAACAAATGAATAAGCAGAAGAGCTCCCACTAATTCATGTTACCTTAAAAGTCCAAATGATTTTACATTTTTATTATATAATATTAGTGATTCAAGTAAGGTGCATGAATCTATCCTCTTTTTGTGCAAAATACACTGAGTCTTATCATTCAGCCATAAATATTTCCAGCTTTAAAAGGCAATCAGCAATGCTTAAATCTGTAGAGAAAAAAAATGCCTGTTTTTCTTTCTCTGCTTTTAAAAGCCTGACAAAATGAATAAAAGAACTAAAAATAGAATATGTTCCATTATTCCATTTTTTAAAAGTGGAACATGATGGTTCTCTCTCTCTCTCTCTCTCTCTCTCTCTCTCTCTCTCTAACACACACACATACTAAGCAAACCTATTAGATGGTAAAGAATTTTAATAAGTGGCTTTTTAAAAGTTCTAGCTGATAGTGAGATGATTATGGATGGCTTTACTGTAAATGAAATATAATACCAAAATATAACAACATACAAACAACTCTTATAAAGTAGATTCTTCAGGAAAACCTCAGCATGTCAGTTTATTCCTCCCCAAGTGAGATTATAAAAAACTCTGTTTGTTGGTTGCCGTTTTGTCCTATTGACAGTGTCTTTTGCCTTACAGAAGCTTTGCAACTTTATGAGGTCCCATTTGTCAATTCTTGATCTTAGAGCAGAAGCTATTGGGGTTCTCTTCAGGAAATTTTCCCCTGTGCCTATTTGCTCGAGGTTCTTCCCCACTTTACTTTCTATTAGTTTCAATGTATCTGGTGCCCCAGTATAGGGGAATGCCAGGGCCAATAAGTGGGAGAGGGTGGGGTGGCAGGCATGGGGAGGGGGGAGGCAAAAGGGGTTTGTTTTTGTTGTTTTTGTTTGTTTGTTTGTTTTTTGGAGGGGAACCTGGGAAAGGAAAAATTTACATGTAAATAAAGAAAATATCTAATAAAAAAACTCTAACCAATTTGATATGTATAAAATAGGAAAATGTGCACTTTAAGTTTTCTATAGTGTGACTCACAGCAGTAAATTTAGAAATTCTAGACAGATAACAAGGCTAAAGTTTTTTTTTTTTATTTTAACTTGTGGAGTAATAATTTTTAAACTTTTTTCACATCATTCCCAGTGTAGTTATTTTAGAGTTTGTTTTGATTCAGCTACTATCTGAGACTATCCTCTTCACTGACTTGCAAGTGAATGCTTAATTATTTATTTTTACAGGTTCCAGGCTGGGCTTATAATTTGTTTTTAGACATAAAATTTTATTCACTTTAAAATACTACTAATGCAAGACGTCTGGAGACTCCAGAACAATCCATCATTTTCTTATCCTTTAAAAAATAGGTTTATTCTTCTCATTTCCAAAGGAATCTGTTTATTGTATTCTTTTCTTTATTTTCCCTACTATTGTTTTAATAATTTTCTTTAAGGAGTATATGTATAGCAATGGTACACTTCTAACATTTCCAGGAATTAAGCACTGAAGCTGCCTGTGAGGTCTTTCTAGCATTGACTATTTTTATTTCAGAGTAGGAACCTTTCCTCACAGGCAAGTTTGTATAAGTTTCCTAGTTAAAACCAGATAATTGAAAATATAATTCATTGAAAAAATTTTATAATAATTCTTATATAAAGTTTTATGTGATTTTTATGTGGGGTGTTTGGTGGGAAAATAGATGATTTGTATCCAAATAGACTAAGCAGTAGAAAGAAACATTATTAGATCTACCTGAAGACCCAGCAATACCTTTCTTGGAAATATACTTCAAAAATGCCTCACCATGCCAAAGAGGCACATGTCCCACTATGTTTATAGCAGCCTTATTTGTGATAGTCAGAAGCTGGAAACAACCCAGATGTCCCATGACAGAAGAATGGATACAGAAAATGTGGTTCATTTACACAATGAAATACCACTAAGCTGTTCAGAACAAGAATATCATGAGCTTTTCAGGCAATAGATGGAAATAAAAAATACCATCCTGAGTGAGGTAACTCAAACCCAAAAGAATATGCATGGTATGTACTCACTAATAAGAGCATATTAGTCAAAAAAAGTACAGAATTCCTAGGATACAATCCACAGAATTCAAGAAGGCTATCAAGCTGAAGGGCCCAAATGAGAATGCCTCAATTCCACTTGGGAGGGAGAAGAAAGCAATCACAGGAGGGGAGGTGGGAAGGGAGGGACCTGGATGGGAAAGGCAAAAGTGAGAGGAAGAGGGGAACATTAACAGGTATTGGGGGTATGTGGGAAACAGGACTGAAGCCCTGAGGGCCAGCAGAAAGAATCGAACCAGGCAACTTCTGGAGGTAGGAGGTGGGGAGACCCTCTAGAATGTACGAGAGATCTGGGAGGCAAGAGACTCTGAAACTTACT
>JADRCD010229571.1:4670-21004 GCA_019843815.1 Montemys delectorum
TCTTTCCATATTATAAATAATAGAATATGCATCTTCTTTAATAATGACTTGTTTATTATAGGTATAGGAGTAAGTGTGAACATGCGTGTGTGTGTGTGTGTGTGTGTGTGTGTGTGTGTGTGTGTGTGTGCGCGCGCACGCGTACGTGTGTGCACATTCCTATGTGCGTGGGTATGGGTGCATGCCTATAGTGGCCGAGAGGAGTGTCTTCCTCCATCACTGTCTGCCTTATGTATTGAGACTGGCTCTCATTGGAACCCAGAGCTCACAGGTTTGCCTAGTCTGGGCAGCCAGCTGCCCTGGGGGTCCCCTACCCCTGTCTGCCTCTGGAGTGCCAGATTACAGGTGTGTCACTATGCTTGCTAGGCATGCTCGTTAGTGCTGGAGACCTATGCTCAGGTCCTTAGGCTCGTGTGGGAAACATTTAACTCACTGAGTCATCTCCCCGGCCCCAAGGTGGCATCTCTTTCTCCAGCACCTCCACCATCCTTAGTAGGAACTGGTCTAGACTGGTGGTTCTCACAGGCAGGAGGCCATCTGTCAATGTCTTGTACCTTGAGGTCTCTCCCTCTTCTTTCTATCCCCTTTCCCTTCATAGTGAATATTAGAAACCATAGCACCACCAACTTGGCTACTGAGAAGTCAGCTTGTTAGTGGTTGACACATCTGAACAGGAGGTTGTGGCTCCTGAAGGTCCTAAGATAGGAAGTTGCTCCTCATGGGCCTTCTTCCCCCCTGCAGGTCTCCCTCTCTCCTTCACCTATCCCTAACTCCTACCCCTTCCTCTAACCCCTCTCCCTTCTCTCCTTCCGTCCTTCCTTCCTTCCTTCATTTGTCTGTCTGTCTGTCTGTCTGTCTGTCTGTCTGTCTTTCCTTCCTTCCTTCTTTTTGAGACAGGATTTCTTTGTGTAGCCCTTACTGTCTTAAAACTCATTCTATAGACCAGGCTAGCCTCAAACTCAAGATATCTGCCTGTCTTAGCTTCCTAAGTGCTGAGATTAAAGGTGTGTACCACTAGGCCCAGCTCTCTTCCTCCATTCTCATCTAGGGAACTGGATGTTTGGTCTTGGTGTCCAGGACAGCTTTGTTCAGAGCTGGATTGACATAGGATTGATGGGTGATGGAAAGTAGGAAGGAAGGAAGAAAGGAAGGAAGGAAGGAAGGAAGGAAGGAAGGAAGGAAGGAAGGAAAGAAGGAAGGAAGGGAAGGAAGGAAGGAAGGAAAGGGAAGGGAAGGAGGGAGGGAAGAAAGGGAAGGAGGGAAGGAGGGAGAGAAGGAAGGGAAGGAGGGAAGGAGGGAGGGAAGGAAGGGAAGGAGGGAGGGAGGGAGGGAGGAAGGGAAGGAGGGACATAGGCTCTAGTCTCTCTTTTTCAAGTCCTTCACCTTGACTCTGCTGGGTTGTACACCCCAGCTCTTCCCTTATCCCAGAGCTCTATCACCTTCTGACTTCTAGGGTCGCAGTCCAATGTGAGATAGAAACCATGGAGCTCCTGCTGCTTCACTGCAAAGCGGTTTATTGAGCATTTACTGTGTCTGCTCTGGGCTGAGGCCTCAGATGAATGGCCGTTCACTCTTCCTTACAGTCTTCTGAAGCTGCCACCATAGACCTCACCATGTCTTGGGAAATGTGAACTCCAGAGAGGAGAGGATGCCTATTAAAGTTCTTATAGCTCTTGGGGGCTTGTTACAATTCCAGCACCTATCCGCTGGTTATATAGGTGGGCCTAACCATTAATCATGATTCTTTGCTGGCAGGATCTGGAACAGGATGGAGGTCCCAGAAGGTGGATACGACATGTTAGCTGTAGGAAAGTGTTGTATTAGAGTGCATGTGCTTCCAGACTCTACCGCCAGCTCCATAGATACAAATCCTACCTTGGCTATGTTACCCTGCAGTGTGGTCTAAGCTCCCCGTGCTTCTCATCTGTAAAGTGGAGACCATAGTGTCTCTTACTTTCTAGGGTCATTTTTGGAGAGTCAATGCCATGGCATATTTAGATATGTTTAGAAACCATCAGGCAGCAAGCTGTGGCTTGAACAATGTACCTGCTAGTAAAGACTCAATGCACGTTGGTGGGTTTATTGCGGTCACTAATATCACATCATCAAAGAAAATGACATGAATTTGTTCTCATGGAGTCAGACCACCTTGAGTTGGAGCTCATCTAAGCCAACTTAGCAGCAGTGTGACCTTAGCGAGTCACTGCAACTCTCTGAGTCCCCATGTGTAAAATGGGTGTAGTAGGTTCTCCATGACTCAGGAGTCTATGTCACTGCAACTGTCTGAATCCCCATGTGTAAAATGGGTGTAGTAGGTTCTCCATGACTCAGGAGTCTATGCTGATAAACATATTCAGATGTGGAGTAGCTTCTCTTATACTTTTGTATCACCCTATTGGGTTGGTACTGTCGATACTCCACTAAAAAACAACAACCTGGCATTCAAAGAGCAGATGTTGTAAGTCATGCTGGTGGCAGGTGCCCACAGCACCTGAGTTTACAGTTTGCCCAAGTCTGACCTCATAACTTCATTTCTGAGGAGCCAGAGACTCTTTGGAAAAGAAGCCCCTGGTTTCTCCATGACAGGTCGTGTCTGGGATAGGGAGGGTGATGGTGACAGGACTTAGGGGAGTTGTCTTCGTGCTGGAGGCTGTGACAACCAAGCCCTGCTTGTAGTACAATTACTGCCTTGCTTAAAGAGAACATCTCAATTAACTCAGGTGACATTTTGGATTCCATAGCTGCTGGTAGGTTTGTCTTTGTATCATTTAAATTGTTGACAACGAACCCAGGTGAGTTTAGGCTTGTCGTGGGCAAAGTGTTTTTTGGTGATGTATGCAGGGTAGATATGGGGGAACAAGCAAGAGTCAGATACAAATATTTAGATGAGACTCTTAGTAAGAAATACACTTTATACTAAAAAGTTTTGTAGTAGCTGCATGTTTCTGGTCACAATGCTAAATAAAATAAGTAAAAAGAAACATCCAATATTGAATTTAACTTAGCAGATTTTTCCCCGTTAAATTTAAAAATTCACATAATACCCAGAAACTATAATAAGTTAATTAAAAAGTTCATCACTCTACTTTGCTTAAGTGTAATAAACCTGTCTACACCACTGGAAAAAAAAAAAAGAAATACACTTTATTTAACAACCACTATACACACACACACACACACACACAGGCGCACGCATGCACGTGCCCCCATGAACACAACTCTGAAATGCTGTTACTTTTCATTCTGTTTTTGACTTGCAGGCTTCAATTCATGAAGTTAATTTCATGGCCCCAGAACTAGCTACCAATTTGTAGCAGCAACCCATAGTGTGAAAACCCTCATGCTAGAAGGGGCTAGAGAGCTGGCTCAATGGCTAACAACACTTACTGTTATTTCTTTTCCAGAGGACCCCGCATTGATTCCAAAAGCCCAGGTCAGACAGCTCATAGCTGCCTGTAAGTCTAGGTGCAGGGATCCATTCACTGCCTCCTCCTGGCAGGTATCTGCATGCACATGCACACGCACATGCATACACATATGCACACTCACATACATACACATGCTGGCATGTACCAATGCACATGCACACACACATGTACACACATGCTGGCATGTACTCACACATGTACCTGCACACACATGTGCACACTCACAGGCATACACATGCTGGCATGTACTCGTGCACACATATATGCACACACACTGGCATGTACTCATGCACACACATGCACACACATATGCACATTCACATTCACACACATATGCACATACACACTTGCATGCACTCATGCACACATACATTTGAAAATTAAATCAACCATAAAAAAGCTAGAAAAGCCTCAGACCAGACTATGGTTTCTTAGCTCCTGAACTGGGGCAGTCAGCTGATCTGGAAAGTCCTGGGCTTGTGTATGCTGGGACAGAGGCTATAGGCATGAGGCAAATCTTGGTATTCACATTTTTAGGGTACTGCTACCTTTAAGTGCCCTCTTCCTGTGCCCACTTCTCCACATCTCTGGCTTTTCTTTTTCACTATTTTCACCCATGACACTGAGTGCCACTAACATGCCATCAGTCATAGATCTACCCTAGGCTTCTGCCCTCAGCTGCCTGTGGAATGTGTACCTTCCAGGACTTACCTCCTTTAGGTTGGTCTCTGCCAAGATCTCTCATCAACCAGGCTTCCTGTGACCCTGGATGGCAGTGTCCAGCATTCCTATTGTTTATCTTGTCCTGATTTCTTCTTAATGTTAATGTTTTTTATGTATGCTTACCTATTCTCTTTTCACCTTCTCGTTATAAACTAACTTACAAAAAAACAGATGAGCCAGCTATTTCACTCACTTGTATAAACCCAGAGAATGCCAGGCCCTACTACAGAGTATGGGCACCTGTGCTTATTGATGCTTTATTCACTATAGCAAAGAGTTAGAATCAACATAATTATTCAACAACAGATAAATGGATAATAAAAATTTGGTATATGTTTATATATACCATCTATGCTGGTATCTATATTATATATATAAATTGTATATATATATATATATTGAATACTGTTCAACTCTAAACAATAAAAAGTTCCAGGAAAATGGATGGACTTAGAATGTACAGTATTAAGATATTACGTGAGGTCACATAATCTCAGAAACAAAAGCAAGTTCTCCCTTATAATTGAAATGCATATATAAAAATATGTATATATACATATATATATGTGTGTGTATATTATGAATATATACTATACTTGATATTGAAAGTGTAAAATCTAACACAAACATCTGTGGCTTCAGAATGGCTGCTCTAACTGTTTAGGAGTTCATTGAGATTCATAGACTTTGGGTCTGGTTAATTTTGGTGTGTGATGACTTTTATTTGCAAGTTTTTTATAATAAAGATTATTAAAAATACTTGAAAACATGTTCAACACCCTTAGCCATCTGGGGAATGCAAATTGAAACTGCTTTGAGATACCAAATTAAAACACACACACACACACACACACACACACACACACACACACCAAGAAATGTATCCAGTTTCTTCTTATGTCTCCAGAGGAGTGCCTAGTGCCTGGCAAGTAGACCTAATGAGTGTTTGTCAAATGGTGGACCAAAAACACTTAGAAAATGGGACTGCTTGTCTTATCTGGTTGCTTCCACTCCCCCGCCCCCAAGATCTTAGAAAATCACTTTTCAAATTGTATTTTATCCACTTATTCCTTGAGAATTTCACACATGTATACCATGTATGTTGATATACCCAACCCCTCCCCCAGCTTCTCCCAACATGCAGCTCCCTCCCCATGTCATAGCTTCCATTTTTCATTACAACCCGCCGAGTCTGGTTAATGTTTCCCATGTGTTCACAGCTGTGGGGTCCTTGTTGGAGCATAGTAGCCTTTGAGGCAACATCCCTGATCTGAGAAGCATTTCACCACCACTTGGTGGTGAAGCATTCGCCTAGTTTATGGACATCCTGGGTTCCAACCCCAGCCCTGCAGCTGAGGTCTACAGATCAACAGTCCACCAGGTGATAGCAGGACATCAATGTGCCACTCCCTTTTGTGATCAGAAGTAATGGACTCTGGGATTGTTTCTATTTTACATTGTTGATGTTATTTTGAATATAATACTTCTAAAAGCTTTCCATGCAAGTTGGTATGAGAATGCATGGTATGTGTGTATGCACTACTGCCTCCACCATCAGCATTCTCACCCATTGAGCCAGCCTGTCCGCCCACCGTGCTCAAAGTTTTATAGAGAGATGTACTTTCTTTTCTCTTGGCAGAAATGCAGGGCAGAATCACAGGGCCCCATGTTGTGTTGTTGAACCACCTAAAGTGACATCAGCAGGCAATCCCCAGCCTCCAGCACCGAACTTCAACTTAGCATCTTCTTTTTTGTCCTGTGCCTTGCCAAGGGTAGTCTGGCTCATACTCATGAGATTGTTGGTTCTTTGTTATGTAAGTAGCTCCTTCTGCAGCTGAGCCATCCTGCTGGCCACTGTTAGTGACAGTTTTCATCCCTGTAAGAATTGCTCCACTCTCTACTGACATACTTTCTTTTCAAGTTTGTCTGTTGTTAGGTTCACCATGGTTTCTTGTGGCTTCTGTTTGCACAATGGCTCCTCCACATCAGTCTATATCTCTGAGTCTACAGCATGGCTGTTTTCTAGTCCGGTAGTACCTACCCACTCATAATATGTCAACACATGTATTAATGCTGCTAATGTAGCTGGAGTTAGGCTTGCTGAGTTTTTTTTTTTTTAATGCCTCAGTTCTTTTGTTTTTTTTCTGCCTTTTTCACTGCTTCTGTTGGCATTATTAAACAAATCTTTCTGTAATGTAGAGCCACAATATCTTTAATGTTACTAAAACTTTCCAGAATTATGTTCTTAACCATTCAAGCGTTTCCCATAAACACCTTAGCCCCTCAGAATCATCTCAGATTTATGCTAAAACTTCCAGTGATAGAAAAGTTACTCCCCAGTAGCTCTGCCCCTCTCCTTTGTGGCGTGTGCCAGGGCTGTTCCATACACTTCGTTTCCAAATGCTAATCTAACCATACAGTAGGTACGAGTTTATAATGTTTTATGTCTTTTCAAGCTGTTGGGAGAAAGAAGAAAAATACACATCAGTATCTTTGGTTCTATTAACCTTCCTTGTAATTGTTACATTGTTACTGCTGCTTTTCATTCATGCAGATTCAAGGTCTTCTCTGGTACCTCTCTTGCCTAGTGCAGCTTGGCTCCATTCCACCCTCCCCACGCCCCACCTCTATTGTGCAAAGAGATTTCATTTCTGTATATCTAGCAACCTTATACATTTGGGTTTTTTTCTACATATGATATAAATGCATCCTTTATTTTCTTTCACTTGCTTCAGAGTAAATATCTAAAGCATGCCAGCAATTTAAAGATGAAAATTCTACTTATTTTTAATATGTTTTTGGTTGAAATATTACTCTCCCCCTTTCTTCCCTCTCCCTCAAACCCTTCCCTTGTTCCCTAACTCTCAACTTGGTAGCCTCTTTCTCTTTGATTATTATTGATGCATATTTGCAATAGAGTAAGGAGGAAGTCTCTGGGAGAGTTTGAAAGGAGGGAAGAAATGAGAAAATGATATAAAGAGATTATAATCTGAAGACATAAAGGAAATGATTAAAACTTTTTTTTCTCTTTGCCTTTGGCTCAGAGCATTTTTTTCTTTATGGTATGCCCATAGGTCACTTGGACTCTCTCTCTCTCTCTCTCTCTCTCAATTTATTCTTCTCTCATACAACCCAACCTGACTGCAGTTTCCTCCACCCCTTCTAGCCCCTCCCTCTCCCCTCTCCTCCAGATCCACTCCTCCTCCATTTCCTATCATAAAAGAGTAGGCCTCCCAGGGATATCAACCCAACATGGCATAACAAGTTACAATAAGACCAGGCACAAACCCTCCTAACAATGCTGGCTGAGGCAACCCAGTAGGAGGAAAAGGGTCCCAAGAGTAGGCAGAGGGGTCAGAGACACCCCACTCCATTGTTAGGAGTCCCACAAAACACCAAGCTAACACACATAACATATATTCAGAGGACCTCACACAGACCCATGCAGGTTTTGTGATTGCTGCTTCGGTCTCTGTGAGCCCATGTTATCTCTGCTTCATTGACTCTGTGGGCCATGTTTTCCTGGTGTCCTCGACTCCTCTGGCTCCTGCAATTCTTCCTGTTGGGCTTAAATGTATATACATTTCTATAAAGCTAAAAAGGTTTATATGATACTTATAGGCATATTTATTTATTTATATGAGTTGTGTGTGTCCTTGAGTTCAGATATCCGCAGAGGCCAAAAGAGAGACTTGGATCTCCTGGAGTTGAAGGGACATGTAGTTGTGAGCTACCTGTCATGGCTTTGGGAAGGGAACTTTGGTCCTCTGTCAGAGCAGCAGGAACTCTGCAGGGTTCTGTCTCTCCACCCTTGAATTACACCCTAACTTATTTTCCTGCCTCCTTCTCTCTCTTCCTTCTAACTCCCATTTAGCCTGAGTTTCCACTTCCCCCTGAGGACCTGTGAAACTGTGCTGGTGTTTTTCCTCAGATTGCATGATTCCTGTTGGCCTTCAATTCCCAAGTTCATCCTTCTGCCCATTCTGATGGAGTGTTAGACTCTTCAAGAAATTCTTCTGTCTGGTTACTGTGCTTTTCACTTTACCAAATTGTCCCCTTGCCCCTTCAATATTTTGTATCTTTCATACTAAGCTGTCTCCTTAGCCCCTTTGACATTTTGTATCTCTTTATTTGATACCAAACTGTCTCCTTAGCCCCTTTGACATTTTGTATCTCTTTATTTGATACCAAACTGTCTCCTTAGCCCCTTTGACACTTTGTATCTCTTTGATGGGCAGTGCCTTCATACTTACCTTTCCATCTTATCCTTGTCTCCTTGATTCTTTGATAGTTACCATAATGGCTTTGAAATGTTTACCAGTTAAATTTAATACCTGGTTTCTCTGTGGTTGTTTGTTTGACACAGGGTCTTATGTAGCTCAAGATAGCCTCTAACTCACTATATAGCCCATGCTGGCTCTAATTGCTTGATGCTTCTAATCTAACTCCCAGGTTCTGGGACTATGCCTGGCTGACACTGGATAGGAGCTCTCCTTGGCCATCCAACCCTTCTACCCAATGGATTTGTCATTTTCCCATTCCTTTGTGTGTCTTATGAATTATGTTGTTGGAAACTAGACATTGAGATCATCTATGATGACACTTCCTGGCATTTCTCCCTCTTTGTGTCTTAGCCATTGCTATTTGTACTTTACCCCATTGAGTTATGAGCCAGATTGTTTTAATGAATTTAATTGTCCTTTATTGCAGAGTGACACCCCAAAGCTTCTCTGAGGTGCATAGCCAGGACATGTCCTCCCTCTATTGTCCTAGGATAACAGTGGTTTTCCTAAGACTCTGTTGGTGTCACTTGTCATATGTGGAAAGCAGAGAACAGTACGCAAGAGTTAGTTTTCTCTAGTAACTGGGTGCTTCTCAGGGATTGAATCTGAGTCATCAGGCTTAGCAGCAAGGGGGCCCTGACTCACAGATCCATCTCACCTGTACCTGAAGGGATACTTTCTTAAGGCTGGTGTCTGATTGTTAGCAGCAACAAAATCCAGCTTCTTTCTCTTTGCCAAATTAGATGACATACTCTTTAATATTTGCAATGAGTATATATAGCTCCCCAGCTTTTTCCTTCACTATAGTCTGCACTCTCTAAATGAACCCCTAGACTTGAATGCTTCCCACACTGTGATGTGAATGAGGTTGATTCCCTACAGGGAGACATTGAGAGCCCCTCTGGTCTATGGCCTATTTCTCCTTCCTGGAGAGACCTCTTTGCTATCACTCTGAAAGCAAGTATAGATGGATGGTGGCCAAGTTTTAGAGTTATACTCCCAGCCTTGGAGCTTAGTACTCTGAAAGGTTAGCAGCACCCCCAGTCTTTGCAGTTGGCCTCTCTGTTAAGGCAATTCCCCACTCCATAGCCAGGACAGGAATCAACAGGCTCATAGTATTCCAATGTTCAGGATAAAGACCTCATGTCTTCATTGAGACAGGAGGCAGTGGGGAACCCCAGCTTCTCATCCACACTGTGATGAGCTTGGCCTTACAGTGAACTCAAGGAGCAGCTCAACAAAGGCTGATGCTCTGTACAATGGCCTTGACTGGTCTCTGAAAAAAAAAGAAATCCCATGTTCTTGAATATACTAGAGCAGGGATTTAAGCTTCCATTTTAAGCTAAGAGAGTCAGAGACAGAGATCCAGAAAGAGAGAGAGACAGACAGACAGAGACACAGAGAGAGACAGAGAGACAAGGAGATTCACGAGGAGAGAATCAGTGACAAGAATAGCTAACTGTAATTTATACATAGCAAGTGTTTTTCCCAGTGCTTTCTACATATATTAATTTGTAATGTAATCTTCACGGCAGCCCGATTATGCATCCTTTAATATGCTTAACCTTATTATTTCTCATTTACGACAAGAAAACAGATACAGAGCCTTGAGTCATTTGCTCAAAGCTGTACACTTGTATGTGTCAGGCCAGCATTGGCGTTTAGGGAGTCTAACCCCTCAAGCACCCTGACGAATTGTCCAAAGAGCTGTGCCTCATGCAGTAGGTGTGTAGTCATTAGTAACCAAGTGAATGCATCAAGAGATGCAAACTTTCACTGATGGAAGAGATAGCCCATCTGATTTTCTCTCATGATGTACTCTGCCTCTGATTGCTGATCTACTTGAAAATTGAGATCTGGCCAAGCATGGTGGCACATGTCGTTAATCCCAGCACTCAGGAGGCAAAGGCAGGTAGATTTCTGAGTTCAGGGCCAGCCTAGTCTACTTAACAAGTTCTAGGACAGCCAGGGCTACATGGTAAGGACCCATCTCAAAGAAAGTTTATTTGAGATCTGAAATAACATTCAATATCACCTGTGAGCCAGTTGATCACGTGACCTTGTCAGAACAAAAGGAAGTTTTGTCCTAGACATGCACATTCAGTTCTTGCTCATCACCAGCTGCATGTAGGGCCTCTTCCATCACCAAGAACTGCCCTGTCATTTTTCTTCTTTTGCTTCTCAGAGCAGGCTCACATCTCATATCATCTTTACTGAGCATGCTCGAACCCTGGCTCTCTCGAGGCCTCTGCAGAGTTCCAAGTCCTCTCAGAGGTGCACATGGGAGTGTCTGCTTCCTCTTAGGAAAGTGGTGGATGTTGCTTTGATGAACTGTTTGGCTTTGAAGCCCCCCTCCCTTCTTGACCAAGTCTCATGTGGCCTTATTGTTCCTCAGCCTCCCAGTGGGTGCTCACCGACATGGACACATAATTATGACCATGTAATGTCCTAGCATTTTGAATTTCATTTTCAGAGTTTCTGAAGTATTGACATTTAATTTTAAAAATAAAATGTGAAATAGCATTAGCATCTCATACGTGTGTGTGTGTGTGTGTGTGTGTGTGTGTGTGTGTGTGTGTGTGCATTTACCTGCAGAGGCCAGAAGAAACCATCCCTAAAGCTGGAGTTACAGATGGTTTGATCTGCACAATGTGGGTATTCTGGAAGAGGAATAAGTGTTTTTAACCACCAAGCCATCTGTCCAGCTTCCTTTGATTTTATTTTCATGGAAAGATGATGTTTAAGGTGTGTAAGTGTGAAAACTGCTAATCTCCCCTAGATGAAAATCTAAAACATTGGTTCTCAACTTGTGGGGCATGACCCCTAAAAGAACTATCAGAAAGCACAGGTATTTGCATTACAATTCATAACAGTAGCAAAATTACAGTTATGAAGTAGCAATGAAATGACTTTATGGTTGAGGGGTCACCACAACCTGAGGAACTGTATTCAAGAGTTTCAGCTTTGGGAAGGTGGAGAGCTATTGAGATGCAGAACATTGAGACGTTGAACCCAGACATCTTTCCTAAGCCACAGTTCACATCTGAAAGTGATCGATCTCTCTGATTTCCACCACTGTAGAAAACTTCACCTGATCTGGGTCTTCATATGAAAAGGAATCATGATCCATTCTCCACGTTTGTCATCTCTTGCTTAACACTATCACTGAGACTGCTCCAGTTGTTTACTTTTCATTGCTGTGTAGTATGTCTATTGTATAAACACAGATCACTCCTTCACAGTTTTATTGACACTGGGGTGGTTTCCAGCATTTGATTACTATAAGGCATAAGTAATCTTGATGTTTTCTTTCATATTTGGTAAATGCTTTGGAATGATCCATTTTGGGGTACAGGGTAGAGATGTAGAAATGTTTCTCTATGTTGTATGTTTGAGAAATGAGTTTTGAGACCTTCCCTAGCTCTTCTTCTAGCCAACATTTGATGCTGCCAGTTTTACAGTAAGCTTTTTGCTGCACACACAGCGTTTTCATGTTTCTTCTTTAGCATCTCTCTGATAACTTATGACACTAGATATATTTTCATGGGCTGATTTGTTATTTGCATGTATTTATTTATTATTTATTTGATAGCTATAAATGTTTTTGCTCAATTGGCTGTCTGTGCACAATGTGCATGCCTGATGCCAAAGGAGATCAGAAGGGGGCATCAAACCTTTTGGAACCGAAGTTATAGAGGATTACTAACCACCATGGGAATTCTGAGAATCAAATCCAGGCACTATGCAAGAGCAACAAGTACTCTTAACTGCTTGCCGAACCTTCTCTCCAGCCATTTGTACACATTTTAAATTTTCATGTATGTATTTATTTTGTATTCACATATGAATGTATGTGTGATATATGATGTCTGCACATGTGTTCAAGTTACCAGAGGAAGGAAGAGAACATTCATTGACTGTGTTCCATCTTTCTCTGCCTTCTTCCATTGAGACAGGGTCTGTCACTGAACCTGGAGCTAGGCTGGCATCCAGCAAGCCCCAATGATCCTCCACTTTTTAACCCCATATCTTGGGGCTTACATGAAGCCATGCCCATATTTTTATGTGGGTGCTGGAGATCCAGACTCAAACCCATATACTTGGAGGGAAAATATTCTTACCCTCTGAGCCATCTCCACAGCCCCTTTAGTTATTATGTGGAGTGTGTCTTTGGGACTTTCGGCCATTTTGGGGGCGGGGTCATTTTCCACTTGACTTTCTACTCATTGGGCTTACACATCTGGTACATAAGACACATAAGCTTCTCTCCAGAGACATGCATTCAGATTCCTTTCTCCCTGCATATGACTTCCTTATTAATTGACTGGTATAGTTTGAATACTTGATGCTTAAGATTCCCACAACATCCAGTTTATAGATGAAAAATTATAGAGGGGTGTGACACTCTCTGATCTCTATGAACATCTCCATGCATGTGCTACACATAAACTCAGGCAGGCACACAAATGCACACATAAAAATAAAATAAATCAAATGAGATTATTTAAGCTTACCCCCCGCAGCTGTGTGAGAGTCTGAGAATTTCTTCATTTCTTCCTCCCTCCCTTCCTCATTCCCTCCTCCTCCTCCTCTCTCTCTCTCCTCTTTCTTTCTCTTTTTCTTTCTTTCTGTAAAAATATTTTTACTACTTCTTTGAAATTTCATACAATTTATTTGATTACATTCAACTCTTCACAAGTTTCTCTTATGGCCACGTTCTATATTCCCTAATCATCCACACTCCAATAAGTGGGATCATCTTCTGGAACATGGTCCACCCACCAGAAGCCACACCTTCAAAGACAACTAACTGATTTTCTCTCTACAGGAAGCCATCAATCACCAACAGCTCCTGGGACTCCCTGAGTGCTGTGGCCCTGTGAGGTCCTGTCTTGTCTGAAAGAAACCATTTCACTCACATCCCCCCAGATCTTTCTCTCACACTCTTCCTGGCCTTTGTTCTGACCTGGTCCCTGAGACTTAGGAAGGTCAAGCCCCCATTTGTTAAATCCATGAAGTGGTCATCCAGGTCTACTATTGACCACTATTGCTATAGGCGGTGGCTCTCCATCCAAGCAGCACATTAGAGTCACATGGAGAAAACATAACCCAGTGACTTGGTAAATTGTGCTAAGAAAGACTATGGTCAGCATATCAAGATAGACACATGGACATCTGCTGTGGGATTTGCAGTAGGGAAAAGTCCCAATTCCAATAGGGAAGTGGAAATTTATAACCAGGATGCAGGTCAGTAGATGTATGACTAAGAAAAAGTAGGAGCTAAAGGAGATCCTGGCTAAATGGATCTTGTGGGATTCTCTGTGGAGACAGGTCATGGTCATCAAGCTTGGGAGGGGGAGGGTGGGAGCATGATCACATGTGTGCAGGGTGGAGGATGCTTGCTGAACTAACCTCTGTGTTCTAAGACTGGATGTTCATCAGGAATTACTCCCACAGATGGAGAAAGTTCAGGAAGCTGAATAGAGTTTGGTCAGCAAGGAGATTTTCTCATCAAACAGAATCTCATGTGGGTATAGGGAATTACCAAAAGGAGCAGGAAATCTGCAGATTCAACTGTTGTCTCATGTTCTCTGTCTGTCTGTCTGTCTGTCTGTCTGTCTGTCTGCCTGCCTGCCTGCCTGCCTATCTATCTATCTATCTATCTATCTATCTATCTATCTATCTATCTATCTATCTATCTACCTATTTATCTATCATGTCTACCTGTCTGCCTATCTATACCTTTATTTCTTCCTCCCTTCCTTCCTTTTTCCTTCCTTCCCTTCTTTCTTTTATCTATCTATTCTATACACACACATACATTTATGTACATGTACATTACGTGTATGTCATGTATGTCATCTAAACAGCTTTAAATCTCATAAATCTTTTGTTTCTCTTTGTCTTTTAACCTCTCCCTCTCCTCCTTTCTTCTCTGCTCCTTTCCCCTCCCCTCCTCTTCCTTCTTTATCCCGCCCCTTTCAATCTCTACCCTTTACCCATATTTATATCCTCTCTCTAGTTCTGTGTCTGCTTCTCCTAGTCTCTCTTTGGGCTCTCCCTTTTCCTGGGTTTTATCATGTGCACATTCCCATGAACCCTGCCCTGGCTTTCTCTGGGTCTTTTTCCCCTTTATCCACCCTGCCTGGACCATCACCTCACTGTGCGTCTGAGCACATGAATGTGCCTGTATGTAGTTCCATTTTCCTTCCTCTCTAGTCTTCTTTCTCTCTGGTAAAAGCCATCTCTACCCTTGAGTTTCTGCAGCTTCTCGATAAATATAAACTCAGTTGCAGGGATGCATGAGGCACAGGGCAGACCCCATCTCCACCCCGTGGACCTCAGGATGCTCAGTCTTCTTCAGGAGCCCTGTGTGGGTCTGTTCTGCCACCAAGCAGGTTTATCTGGGTCCCTCAGCCTCCTGTGCTTTCAGAGATAAGGTGGCTTTTGTGCTTTTGTGGCCGGGTTGACTTGGACATGACCTTCAAAAGACTAGATAAGCAGCACAGGCTGCTCTGGGCTGAGGCTGACCTTCCTGCCTTTGACTTTGAGAAGCTGAAGCTCTCTTAGGCTCTCTGTACCCATCCCATTCCTAGGATGAGCAGATTCGTGCTTCTCTTTGAGCTGATCATCCAACAAGGCATCATTCATTGATTAATTTAATGTATTGAACAGTACCATACAACAAATTCTGCCCTTGTCCTTCCAAAACCAAGTAAGTCTTATGCTACAGACAACATACCTATTTTGTTTCCATCTTGTGTCATGGACAGCATACCCACTGTGTTCTATGGACTCCATTTATACAAAGAGCTTTGTGACGGAAGTGATTTTTATCAAGAGAATTACTCCTTTACTGATAACAGCTTTACCTCCTTGTGAATAGTACAGTTTTTAATCAATCGCAGCTATTAGTAGACTGGATGCCCGATTCCCTATATTTGGGGTGATGTTGCCTTTGGAGCAGCATCATATTGCCTTTGGAGGAGAGCACTGACCTCACATGTCAGTTCTGCTGGAGCGAGCCATGTAAGCGCCAAGCCTCCTGTTATCCATGTGTGCATGCATGCACATCTGTAGCTGCTCATTAATTATTCTGGTGCATTTCTAACTGATCAGACACAGCATTATGAATGGCAGATCTGATTAACAGGATACCACAGAGAACTCAGAGGAGGGCAGGGAGAAAGACGATGGCTGAGTTCAAGAAACTTAACATGTCCCAGGAAATCTCACCCAGCCGGAGGAATTAAGGGAAGGATTTTCAGAGAGGGGGAGAGCAACACTGAGACCTAAATGGGGTTGGGGCTGGGGGTCATGTTTTGATAAAGTCTGGCTCTTACCGCACATTCATATTCTCTCTGGTAGCACATTGTATTCTACACACAGTAGGGCCTCATGCAATCAATGAGTACACTTCTTGCTGCAAACAGTTCTCTGGTGATTTCTGAACAGGGAAACCACCGTGAAGATACAATACCATCTTATTTTTTTGAGACAGGCTCTCATTGCATACCCTTGGCTGGCCTGGAATTTATATATCTTGCCCTGTCTCTGTCTCTCTAGTGCTGAGATTAAATGCATGTACCATGCATGATGCCTGGCTACATTACTGGCTTTGTTGTGGTGGTGGTTGTTTGTTTGTTTTGATTTATTTTGTTTTGTTTTAGGTTTGTTTGTTTAGCAAATAGTATAATACTGCTAATAGTATTAGTATAATACTAATAACAGGTACCTATACCTGGCCAGGAACCGAAAGCATCGCCCCGCTGCCCAAATTTCTGGTGGTAGCAAGACTTTCTATGCATGCTTTCTCTACTTACTCCTACAGAGCAAGAAAGCTTATTAGAGTCCAGGAAAGTAGTCCCAGGAGGCAAGAGCTGATAGAAAAGAACATTAG
>JADRCD010229573.1:0-21185 GCA_019843815.1 Montemys delectorum
CCCCCCCCCAGAGAAGAGAAAGATAGACATAGGCATAAAGGCTAGAAAAACCAGGAAAGCTAATTCACTGGATGTTGTACATGCTGTGGTACAAATGACTTGCATGAGCAGTGAGGAGGGGAGGGTCTGAAAACAGAGCTCCTTCCACAGCCTGGCTTCATGACTCATCCTCCAGAGGCATTTATAGGACTTGGGAGACTGAAGTGTCTGATGTTTTATTTCACTTCACAATCTTAAGAAAAACATACATATTTTAAAATAGCTAAACATCACTCTAGCTTCCTTTTCACTTCCCATTTTGAAAGTCACCACTTTTCCTAGTCATTCTCATTTCCTGGTTCCATTTAAAATTCCAGAAACATTTTGTTGTCCTATAGCACACATGTATATAAGCCATGAGTTGGCATACCAACAACAGAAGAAGTACATCTGTTTAGTCACTACTTAGAGCAACAAGCAAATAGTTGACCCTCTACAGAAGGTGCTCACACTTCCACTGCTATTACATTTTGAATACTGACTTCTGACATAATAGATTGGTTTGATACGATTTCTAGCTTTACCTGAATGAAAGTTACTCACTGTGCTGTGTTGTGTGTGACATCTGTTGCTCAGTTATGTTGATGAACTTAATACTGCTTGTGGTATCTAAGTGCAATTGATTTTAGGTGATAGTCCACTGGAAATCTACACAACTTATTTATATGTTTCTCTATTCATGGATACTTTTCATGGGGCTATGTCAAATGTCATTCATTGTTATACACCTGCTCACATTTTATGTACCTATATATTTTAGAAATGTCTAGGAGTAGACCTTTTTGAGTCATGTGGCATAGTATGTTTAAGTTTATTATATAGTTTTTTTATAATTATTTTAACATTTTCACTATCACAGCCAGTGCATGAAAACTGCCTACATGAGGTGAAGTAATTGTTGCTCTAAGTGATGACTCCACAGATGTGTTCTTTTTGTGAACATCTGTTGCCAGTGCACCAACTCATGACTTGCATACATTTTATTACATGTGTGTTATACTGCAATGAAATGTTTCTTGAGTTTTAACACAAATTAGGAAACCAGGATAACTAAGAAAAAGGGGTGACATTAAAAAAGAATAAGACAAATGGAAGCTAAAATGATATTTAGTTGTTTTTTTTAAATGTACATTTTGTTTAAAATTATGTAGTTTCTCACTGCCTTTGGGTTTTATGGCTGTAAAGGGACACTAAGACCACAGCAACTCTTATGAAGGAAAGCATTTAATTGAGGCTAGCTTACAGTTCAGAGACTTAGTCCATTGTTGTCACAGTGGGAAACATGGTGGTATGCAGGCAAATATAATGACCAGCAACTGGAAAGATGTTTTCCCATGCCCTGGGGCTTTTAAGTCTATGATTCTTGTAAGTAGCACTATTATTTCATGTGGTATAATCCCATTTAAACCCTCTCTCTCTCTCTCTCTCTCTCTCTCTCTCTCTCTCTCTCTCTCTCTCTCTCTCTCTGTGTGTGTGTGTGTGTGTGTGTGTGTGTGTGTGTACTTAATTCTACATAGAAACATCCACAGTCTATAGCCATTGATCTCACATTAAAGTGCTATTATTCCCTGTTTTCACCCAGAAATCTACATTTCCAGGTTCTCTTTACTGCTGTCTTCTCTCTTTCACTTATTTACATGATTCTATATAATGTCATGAAATATGTATGTCTTCCTAAAGTGCATCCTCTTTACTTCGTTTCACTCATTCACCTGATTCTATATAATCCGATCAAATATGTATAACTTTCTAACATGCATTTTCGGTTGTGGTTTTTTTTTTCCTCCTCAAAACCTGTAATGTTCTCAGTTACTTTCAAATAACAGCTTCAGAATATTAACTTACTCCAAACTTCTAACCTCATTTTTCTCCAGCCCCCTCCCTCCCCTTCCCTCTTTTTTCTTCTCCCTTCTTCTTCCCCATCCATTTTCAGGACAGGGTCTTAGGCTTCAGCCAGAGGTGCCTTTACACCAATTCTTCTGTCTCAGTTTCCTAATTGCTGGGTTTGTAAGCATGAGCTAACATGCACCTACCCTATTTTGAGAGATTCCGGTCTGAGATAGTGTCACATTACAGTGCAGGCTAGCCTGGAACATGCTTTGGAGTCTCAGTGGATCTCAAACTTGCAGGAGCCTCTCGGCTCTGCCCACCCAATTTTGGAATTATAAAATGAGCCACCACACATGAATCAAATTTGTATTATGTACATTTTAGTCAATTGTCACCAGTCTTTCACATGTGTGCCAATTTAGTTGTCCCATAGGTAGATGTTTGAGCATATCTTATCCTAGAATACCATCTCTTCTCTCCCTATGCCTATATCACGTCTTATCACAAATACTGTTTCAGAAACTAGATAACCTTTCTTTCTCTCACTGGGTCGTTTGATAACTTTACTCTGTTGCAAAGAAAAATAACTGCCATTGTTTTCTTTGAGTTAGTTTTAGATCCTAAATGGTAGGTATGGTCATGCCTGAAGAACAGACTCAACTTAGCACAGTCTTAGTGAATGAATGACAACTTAAAAATGTTTATTTTTAAAATTGAAATGAACACGCACTGGATGTATATGTTTACCTGAAACTTTTGATTGTTCAAATTCAAACTTACTAAAGACTGCCAGACTTACTGTGCCAAACAATGTACTCTTTGACTATGAGAGGTAGATCAAGTTGGCCAAATATTAAAACCGGTTAAAGTGACAGGATTCACAATGTCTCAGGTTGGTGATACAAGTTATACTTCAAAGATATAAGTGTTTCATCAAAATGTATCAGAAAGAAAAATAAGGTTTGAATTAAGCTGTCAATCTGTGCATAGCCAAAATAATGTTAATATATATTGAGTTATCTTCAAATTTTCATTTGCACAAATAACCCTCCACAGTGTTAAGGTTTGCTCATATCTTACCATAGACTAGAGTCTCTTCCTTCCCCTTGCCTACTTTCAATTTTATCTCAAACAGTATTTGTTTCTGACACCAGTTAAGTGTTCTTTCTCAGGGTTAATTAGGTCTTGTGTAAGAGCTCTGAAGCATGATACACTGGCCTGATTCTTCATGGTGTTTTTGAACACAGTGTTGTATGGAAGAAGGAACACAACACATCAAAGAATCTGGTAGATTAATTATGATTCTTGAAAGTTGTAAGAGTTTTGAAATAGCCACTCAGTCTTAAGTTTTGTGCTGTCATTTATAAGGTGAGATAATATCAAAATTTCAAAGCTCATGTAAAAATGAAATTACATATTATATTCAAAATTAGATAATAACATGGCTGGATCTCAGCTTAAATCATTTTATGTGGTCATCCCTAAGCCAAACAATTAAGATCTCTGAGTTGTGTTTATCATGTTGTCTTTTCATATTGAAATTTTATCATGGATTATAACCTATGATAATAGTGGTTGTTGCTTTCTGTATGGTCTGTGAGACTAGTCCTTTGTATACTATATTATACACAGACTCAGTTCATGACCATGTTTATTTACTAAGCATAAGTGGAACTACTAGAAAGGCAATTTATCATATTCTCATATATCTACATCACCTACATCTACAAACACTCATACATATACATAACATACATATATATTCTGTATGTATGTATGTATTTATGTATTAAGAGTATGAAGTAAAATAGTTGAGGTCGCTTTTCACCCAAAGTAGGTTTTATATATTCTGATAATTTGTACCTTTTGGAAAGCAATCTTTGAAATCTTTATCCATATTTTTATGACACGCATAAAAACTGGCTAGTTTTGTGTCAACTTGACACAAATTAGAGTTATCTGAGGAGAAGATACCTCAATTGAGATAATGCCTGCATAAGATCAGGTTGTTGACAAGCTTGTAGGACATTTATTTAATTGGTGATTGATTGGGAGGGCCCAGCCTATTGTAGGTGGTGTCAGCCCTAGCCTGATGTTCTTTAATGCTATAGCAATGCAGGATGAGCAAGGCATGTTAAGCAACACTCTTCCAGGGCCTCTGCATAAACTCTTGCATCCTGGTCCTGCCTTGTTTGAGTTCCTGTGTAGGATTCCCTCTGTGGATTAAAGATATGTGATTAAAGATCTGCTATAAGCCAAATAAAACCTCTCTTTGTCAAGTTGCTCTTGATCATGGTGTTTCATTACAGTGTTAGGAATCTACTTATTTCAAATAGTTAATTTTGTAATTCCAGAGCACATAACCCAGGTGTCCCTTATACAGCGTATCATCAACCATGCTTAATTTTTCTGGTGAAACAGTTTCATTTTATTGATTTTTATTTTATATATATGAAGATTTTGCTTGCTTATGTATACCCACATCTCATGTTGAGAGTACCCATGTAAGTCAGAAGAGGGCATCGGATTCCCCCAAAACTGAAGTTGCAGATGGTTGTAAGCTGCCATATGGATGCTGGGAACAAAACCCAACTCCTTTGTGTGAGTAGCAGGTGCTTGTGTGCATGAATCCATCTGTCTATTACAGAAGGCTTTATTTTGCAGAAGTGTTAAGTGCCTTCTTGAATTAAATGTCACAAATTAAGCAGTGAATTATATTTTTTCATTTGACTTAAAGTTTTACACACCATCAATAAAACTGATTTTCTTCCATAATCATAAAAACTCATTCAAAAATAGTTTACAAGTGAGCAAGAAAAGCAACAGGTCTTCAGGTCATTCCTAGTTCTGTTTTCAGTTACATAGCCATTGCCATTAATTGTGTCTTCAAAAGGGCATTGTCGATATAGGAGAGGATTCAGGAGAGCAAGGGAATTTGACATATTGCATGACAGTTCAATTAATTGTTACTAGATCTCTACTCGGGATTAGGAATCCATGCTGTGGAGTTCTTGCCCTAGACTTCTCAAATAATAATTAATACAACGCGTATCCCAAAGTACATATTGTAAAGGCAAAGTTACTTGTGGTGAGTATATACCAATATCAACAATAATTCCTCCCATCTTCTCAGAGCATTTATTTCTCTAATGTCATATGTGTTATTAATTGCATTTAAATCTTTATTAACACAAATTTTCCTATATGGCAAGAATATCTCTAACTGATTGTACCACAATGAATATGCAATGATAACTCAGTTACCATCTAAACACTTCTCTTGTTTAAATAAAGTTTCTTTGAAAAGTAGATCATATGGGTCTGGGGTGGCAACTCACTGGGAAAAGTACTTGTAGTACAAGCAAAAAGAACTTGAGTTCAGATACCATGCATCCATATAAGAGTCAGGCACAGAGGTGCATGTCTTTCATATCACTGCTAGGTGGAAGAGAATAATTGATCCAGGTGACTTATGGACCAGCCATTCTAGCCAATTAGTGTGTTCCAAGTTCAATGAGAGACTTTAGCTCAAAAAACAAAAGATGGGAAATAATAAAGGAAGATACTTGTTATAATCTCTGTTCTCCACAAAGGCACATACAGACATGTGCCTACATCTTCATATCCATACACACATCTACCCCCACAAACACACACATACCCTAAGTGTGAATTTTCCATTACATTCAAAGTGATTCTGTGTTAGAAATGCCACATAAACAAATTTTGGCCTTAGTATAATTCTATTTAATTACAAAATAAAAAATTGATAACTCAAGTGAAAGTTTGGCACATGCGCAGTTTTTATAGTCTCTTAACCATGAATTCCCATGGGGCTATTTTTAGGATTATGTTTATATTCTTAATATGGTTTTAATAGAGCTAAAAAATCAAAGATATGTCAAAATATCATCTGGGAACTGAGGTTAGAAAGGGAAGTCTCCTGGCAATGGTGGTCTATAAGGAAATGACATTATAACTCCATTACTACTAAAGATTGAAAACTTAGCAAAACAAAGTGAGTTTAAATATTAGGACCAAAACCAAGTAAAGTGAAAGAAAGAAGCAGGAAGCCATAAACTAGTGGGAAGATTGTAAGCTACCTGATGTATTTATTACCCTCAAAAAAATCTTACCTTTTCATATCTAAAAATCAATATCTAAAAATCAAAGAATTTGCAAATAATAGCTTCCCTACTCACTTAAGTGTTTCCCTTGTTGATTCCAGTTAGATAAGAGCTAGGTTACTACTTGTGGGAATTAATTCTTACAAGACAAAATCACAGGAAAAGATGACTTTGGTCTTTGAGCAGTTAGCTCCATCTGTGAAAAAGCATGCAAAGGAAATTTTGCTCATGCATCACATACCAGGATAAGCTAAAAGAAAAATGACTGTCTATGGGTTCCTTCTCTTTTTTTGTTTACCTGGACTTAATTATTTTGCTCTTTTTTTTTTTTTTTTTTTTTTTTTTTTTTGATTAAGAGATCACATTGGCTGAGGCATCCAAAATGCAAAACAGTAATTAAGAGTGATTCAGGCAGCTCCAGCTGGCTCCGGAAGAGCTCCCAATAGGTAGGCTGACATTTCTACCCTTTAAGAATCCCTCCTGGATGCAGTTCAGAGCAGCCAACCTTGATTCTACCCATTTGATTAAACAACAGAGAAACTGCAAATAGTAAAAGTCACTTCTCTTGGGCCAGCTTAACCTGACAGAAAATTCAAGGAAGGAAAGTGATGGGAAGGGAGGTTACAGATTAGTATTTAAAAAGCCAATTATCACTTCACATTCTTTAAAGTGTGGATCTAATTAGTCGGTAGGCCTTCAGATGGTAAATCGTGTCACTGTCTCTGTGTTAGTTATTTGTACATAGCTTTTACCAAAATGCTCAAGAGAGCAATTTAAATGCAGAAATTATTTATTTTGGCTCATGGTTTTGGAGCATAGAACATAGAATCTGCAGTTGCTTGACCTTATGAACTTGAGAAGAACTCGTGGTTGCAGTCATGTGGAACAAAGCTCAGCTAAGCTCACGGAAGACAAGACTCAGAGAGTGGGAGAATTATAGACAAACTTCCCTCCCCCCTCTCTAATTTTTTCTATGTTTTTGAGATTTTTTTTCTGCTTAGTCCTGGCATAAATAGAACTCAGTATTTGTTTTACTAATTAGAATGTAGTGCAGGCAGGTCTCAAAATCAGAGATCCACATGCTTCTGCCTCCTTCATGATGGAATTAAAAGCATGTTCCACCAGGCCTGGCATACAAATACAAAATTAAAAGCATCAAAACATCAAAAAACAGTGTCATCAACTGTTTTCAAAGCATGGGTTCATCAGATGAGCCTGTGAGCGACACTATATCTGAGTATGTGAAGAACTGTAAAAAAATTTTCTTTTTGCCTGAGGCTTCTCAAACGGTTGTTAGACAATAAGGACAAATCCTCGGTCCTTTCTTCAATTTCCCATATATACAGAAAGCTTTGGGAAAGACAGTCACTACTTTGGGTCCCAGTTCCTACTAAGGAGCATTGATTATCTGTGTACCATTGCCTCCATCTTCCTCATCCTACCTTGCATAGGAGCAGCTGCTCCACATTACATGCAGCAGGCTGAGGACATAGTTATGAGAGCCATCAAAGCCCAGTAAGTTTCACAATCATAAAGTACCGATATCCTTAGTCCATTTCTACCTTGTGACTAATCAAATGCCCTCATTTTAAACAAACAGTTTTCCTCCTTGTGACTGTGTCTGCTCTTTGTTCCTCTAAAAATAACTGTATCTGCTCTTTGGTCCTATTCTACCATGCCATCCTTCCTCACCCTAAAAATCTTCTCAAATGGTTTAAGTGGTACAGACCTATTGTAAAATAATAATTAGAAGACATTACATCCTTACAACTCCTCTTTCACTCTCTCTCTTTTGGTAAGTGTCTTCCTAGGATTTTGGTTTGTACTGAGCATTAGATGGAGACTGCCAGAATGTCATTCCCACTCTGGGATAAATGCCTTTTCTAACTGTGTTAAGTAAAGGTTGGAACTTAGAAATATTACATTAGGTTTAGTAATCTATTAGTATTTGGACCTGGCACTTTCCATGAACGATTTGGCTGGATTAGCATAAAATGTTTAAGGAAGTTATTGTTAATTATATTGTACATCTATGAAGGTGAAAGAAACTGGAGTCCCTGCCTTCATATACAATATCCTTTCATCTTGCATGGTAATTATAGTCATGCCATACAATTATGTAGGAAGCGTAGTTTGGGAGTATGGTTCTTTCTATTTTAAGTCACATGATGTATCTTTATAGTACATACTTTGATTTGCAGCCAGCATCCACAGGAAACCTTCCAACTTCATTTCCTTACTCCTGCCTCCTGACTCACTGCTCTCCATGTATGACTGACATCACCACTGATTTTGTTATCCTGGGTATGCCTAGAGTCTTTTATTTTTCCTTAGAACAGCAGAGTTCTGTTTGATCCTTATTTTTCTTGATGCTTTACTTAGTGTGGTGTAAACTGTCGGTGGTATATTATATTAGTATCTCCTTTTACATTTCCTTTACTTACTTCATTTCACTACCAAAGAAGGAAATGCAGCTGGACTCACCTCTACCTTTTTAATTTGTCTAAGAATCATCTATAATCTCTGTTCATACATCATGCTTCCTTCTATCCATCCATCTAGGGAGCATATCTATTCTTTATCAAAACCATAATTTTTGGTTTAGAAATTTATAAATTCTCCACTTATTTTAATCTTTCTTTCCTCACAAGCCATGGACGCTAGGATACCTTATGACTATTACTTTATATAATCAAAATTTAAATCTCACTTCAAGAACTTCAGTGAGAGAGGAGAGGTAGAGGAGAAATGATATAATTATAATTTAATTTTTAAAATGGAAATGAATTTTTAAAACATGGTATGTAATGGATATCTCATTAAACTTTGTTTCTTTTATTGAAATAATACTTTTTGTTAATACGGTATATTCTGATTGTGGCCTCCCCTCCTGCAACTCCCATCAGTTACTTCACACCTCTCCTCATTTATGTATACATTGTGGCTTAAGGTTTTGTGTTACCATGGAATTGTACGTATGTGAATGAGTGTGTCTCTGCATCTATATGTATTTCTTGTGCTTTATCTTTGGCTCCTTTTCTTCTGTTTGTTTGGCTTGTACTATTTCTACCTATTTGCTTGTTATTTTATTTAATTATCCCTTATGAGCTTGTTTGTTTTTTAAGGAGAAACAGAAAGGAAGTGGATCTGAATAGGAGGACAGGTGGGAAAGCTCTGGAAGACAGCAGGGGAGGCGAAGTCATAATCAGAATAAACTGTATAAAAATCTATTTTCAAAAATATAGACATAAGAACTTCAATTAATATTTAATATATTAATATCATATTAAATTTTTAAATTAAATATAATTAATCACTTTCCTTGTACCTCTTTTTCTTGAACCCTCTTCATATCATCCTCACAACTTTACAATTTTTTGGCCATTTTTATTATTATGCACATACATTAATACACCCTGTTAAATCCTTTTACTGTTACTTGTGTGTATAGGTCTTCAGAAATATTCATTTGGTATTAGATAACCAGGGAGTTGCCCTTGTTCTGGTCTTGTTTAGGTAAGGATATTCTTGAAATTTCATGAGTTCAGCAGTCTGGCATTTTGTTGGAGACACAATTTTGCAGCAGATATTACTGTGTCTGTCTCTTTTAATATTTTGTTATCTTTGTATGGTATTCCCTGTGAATCAAGTGTAGCGATGGTATTGTATAAGTATCTATCAAGGTTGGGAAATCTATGGTCAATTGTTCTCTGCATTTTGATCAGTTGTGGCTTTTTACACTCACCTTAATCTACTGAAAAAAGAATCTTCTTGGATTTGGGGCAAGAATCACAGTTATCAGGAATTAACTGTGAGGATGCAGAGTGCAGTTAGGGATCATCTTGTTTAAAAAAGTTGAAGCAGTAGTCTCTCCTGTAAAACCTATTACCACAAGGGATGATTTCCCCCCTGTTAATGAGCCCTTAAATCTTATTAGATAGCTTAATTAATTAATTTAAGGATCAGTTGTTGCACCTTTGGGATATCTTACTATGCTAGTCACTGTGACTCATAGGGATCACAACTGTCCGATTGCTTGAAATGGGAATATCAAGATAGAGATGATATGAAGGGAAAGGGCACAATCTCCAAAATTAGCCTATAAGCCTCACTTGTCCAAGGACGAGGTAACTACCTGGAATGATGAGCACAGTAATTCTTGGAAAATAGCAAATCCTCATAGGAAAGTACAGTGGCCTATAGATTTGTCTTTATACTCTTGTAAGACATGTGCAGGGACCATTCACCTGAGAAATTCCAGGCAATGTTGCTGCCCAAAGTCCATCTCTTGGTCAGTATTTAATATTGAATATAGGTTGCTTCAAATATGGCCCAAAATGGCACAACTGATTTTTCTTCCATAAATCTCAGGACTAACACACGGATGTTAAATGGGGAGAAAGAAAGGTTAATACAGAAGGAAAGTAAGAAATAAACAACATTCAGGATGTTCGTATACCATTTTGAAAAGATCATTCAAAGTCACTCACAGAAAAAAAAAAAAAACCGTCATTGATACCACTTCAAGGGTATGCTGGTCAACCTCAACAAAAATATTTTAGAAATATTTATTAACAATCTAGATGGGCAAATCTTTTAGCTATAAATTTCACCTGGAGGAATCTGTTGAAATATATTTGAATAAGTACAAAGTCATGTATAAATAGGCATATTTGCTCACATTTCTCATAATTAATATTGTCATTATGTGTATCCAAAGCCTAGGTGAACAACAGGAAGCATTTGGTTTAAAATGGAATGTTCACTCACAGTGGAACAAAAGTGGAAAAGAGGAAAAGTACCTAGCTATGTATTGATCATAAATAATGGTTTCCTTGATGAGTTCACCATTGTACTTTGTGAGAGGCCACATACTTCTGGTAGGATACACAAGAATTGCTTAGATTGGCTGATTACAAAGAGAAGGTTAAGTATCCAAGTCCAAGGGACTGAAAGGCTCACATCTCAGTACCCAGTAAGATTGTTTGAGAGGCTGACTCTCCTCAGTACCCACATCAGGAGGAGTGACATTCTCCCTTCTCCCCAGCACCCAATTAGAGGGGTTAAGGGAGTAGTCCCCAGTGTTGAGCAAGAGGCAATCTTTTATTTTCATACCTATTTGAATCTGTTGAAATTTGAAACTTGCTTTTACATCATCTCTGAAATAAGAGGTTTAAAATATAGTGAAGTAGCCAGCGAGCATAAGCATAAATCATAATAACTTTTAGTATGATATAAAAAGATACAGACAAGGAAAAGGGTGACATACAAACTCTCTGCTAAAAGACCTAATTCTGTTAAAAGTATTTTTTTAATGTTTTGAATGGCTCATGTCTTATTTTTAATGAAAAATACACAAGTATGCTTGTGTGTGTGTGTGTGTGTGTGTGTTTGTGTGTGTGTGTGTTTGTGTGTGTGTCTGTGTGTAAGTGTCTATGTTTATTCCTCGAGAGAAATACAGGGCTCTTGCAAATATGGAATTGTGTAAAGTTTTATACTGGGCACACATGAAAATCCAAAAATAAATAAATAAAATTCTCCGTTTCAAAGAGTTGATTGTTTTATTTTGGAGATCAATTGAAGTATAATTCACATACAAAATCATATATACTAAAAGTATGTAATGTAATTCGACTGAGGTATACATTGCAGACCAATTATCACAATTAAGATGATTACCACAACCGGCACATCCATCCACTCACATTTACCGTTCTCTGTACTAGAGTAGAAGGATTCACTCTCTTGGAAGTTTGAAATATACAGTGTAATGTTATGAACTGCAGCCACCAGGCTACTTAGTAGATACTCAGAACTCAGAATTGCAAGTTTGTACCAGCATGTCTCCACTTCCACAGCCCCCTGTCATTGTCATGTAGTCTCTCTTTCTATGTATTAGACATTAGTTTTTGAAATCACAGATAAGTGGCATGAGAGTCACATTGTGTCTATTCTATTTCCTGCCATCGAATGTGTTACAGATTGATGCATCGTAGTTCAGGTGGAGGAATTTACTAATTCTTAGGGTAAATAATACTTCACTATTTTAGTCATATACATAGGTGTTTATATCCAAAATTTTTTATACTATTTATCTGTTGCCCCATGAAAAGATGCATACACACAGAGTGTTTCTTGTCTCTTGTGAACAATGGTACAATGAACTTGGTGTGCAGATTTCTGTGAGATAGCAGTTTTATTTCTTTTCTACTCAGGATGTAGGTGCTGTATAATGTGATAAGAATATAAAGGTTTCAAGAAGCCCCCATTCAAAGCAGCAATGCAGACAGGTTCTCTGTTCCCAACCTTAATGATATTATTTGTTACCTCTCATTATGAATCTGACTTTTATAATATATCATAACCAAGTCCATGGTAATGACGATAATAGTAATTCAGTAAAAGTAAGCACATGAGAGATGCTAATTCTAAACTCTAATTATCTTCATTAACTCAAAGAGAAATTTGGAAGTGTTTGTTTTCTAATTTTAGATTTATATTCTTATAGTTAGCAAGTCAAAACATAATTTTAGAAAAGATAGTGAATGAAATAGAATATTGGCATTTCCAACACTTAGCAATAACTATTTTCATGGGAGTTTGATGCATCTGAATATAATTAAAATATAAGGCATTCTCTTTTGTAAGTCACAAAAAGTTCTGACAGTCTCTGAATCTGGAGTTGGAAGAATAGATTGCATGTTTTCTGTGTAAGACACTAAAGCATTAATACAGTGAAAGTAGTAAGTAGTTATAGTTTGTAAATAATGATTTACATTTGCCAAGCACGCATTAACTTAATTAGAATTGCGCTGTGCACTTTTCATGTGAGATATAATTAAGTTTTATAACACTATTGAAGGCCAACAGTTATTAGTACTTACATATATTTTCAATTAAAAAAAATGGAAAAGGAAAGTTAAATATCTTGCCAGTGACTACAGTTCATTTTTCAAAATGAAAGCTGGAACTGCAGCCTAGGTGAGCTGATTTTAAAATCTGTTATGGACAGTCATGGTAAAGTTTCTTTAGAGTAAATAATTCTGGTTTTATTTCTGGATTTATATTTTCACTTTTGTTTTGACTAGATGTCTAGAAATCTCATGACTTCTGTCCTGAAATTTTTATGTAGCTTTCTTCTCAGTAGGCGTTCCCAAAACCCACTTCATACTTGAACCTCTAGGTTCAACACCCACTTCCCTCCCCTCCAGATGCCAGCTCTCCTCTGATTTAGAACAACTCCACAGTGTCGTCCTCAGGAATCACTGAGATCTCAGTGTTCTCTTTTTTGTAGCATGTAATTGTTCGGCCACCTCCCTTTTAAAATAAAAGTGCCACTGGGATGTTCCTTACTATTCCGGGAGACAGATATGTACACTGTAAGCAAGGATAACACTATGTCACAGTGGATAATGTGTGCAATGTCATTGCCTGGAAAATGACATGAATCCAGAAAAAGGAAATTGCACTTCAATTTAAGAGAATATAATATATATATGTTTAAAAATAACTACTCCAATATAGTTGGAATACCTATTTTGGTGATTAATGGCCCTAATTGATCTTCAGGTCTGTCTTCATACTAATTTTTTCCTTTTATTTTACATCTTTTAAATTTCACGTCCTGATCTATCAACAATCCTCAATTTCCAATTTTTCATTCTTCACTTTGATTGGAAACAGGTCTAATTCTTCTGTAGATTTCAATGATGTGACTTTTGAATTCTCAACAATGAAATGGGTGTTTGGTAGAAGCTATTTTATTTTGAAGTTTGATCTTTTACATAGGCAAGGATTTTGCTCTCAGTCTTCCTGTTACAATGGCTTATGTATACTATTTGTAAAAATCATAGGTTTTGTCAGTTTCCCACCTATTCACACAATGCTCTTTGATCATACCTCCCACTCCCTGTGTCTCTTACTTCTCTTCTGTCTTCCTTTCCACTTGACCTTGCTAACAACCCTCCAGACAGACGCTCATCATGGAGCACAGGCTAAGCCCAACCTCTAGTGCCCTTTCTTGTTTCTGGGCAGCTACAATGAATGGCAACTAAAGGTTAGGTCCTTAAAGGAAATTGATGCTGTATGGAACCTGGTGTTATGTTCTGTAATCCCATTGGGTAGATATGTCAAAGCCTTTCCACCACATGGAATGCTGGGGTCTTAGCTCAAATTGCATTCCCATCTCCCTTACACCTTGAGAACATTTTACTTGCCATGTGGTTTCACTTCATGTTTGCCTGGTGTTTCAGTACACTCGAAGTTCTCAGGGAAGTGGCATACATCTAAATTATACCTTCAGTGGGACTGTATACAAGTTTGTGAACCACTAAGCTTTTCCTCAGGTACCCTGTGGTGCTTCATCCCTAGAGAATGATATGTATCATATTACCCCCATTTTTTCTTTGTAACAATAGTACATTTCCCTTTTGAATGCAATTTTCTTATATTTCTTGAAACTCTTTTAACTTTATTTAGTTACTTTGCATAGAGAATCTTTCTACATACATGATCTTGGTCTGGAATTCATTATGTAGATCAGGCTTGCTTGGAACAAACACATCCACCTTGCTCAGAATTCTGGGATTGAAGGCATGTGCCACCACACCTTATTTCCTTTAACATTTTATGCTTTCCTAAAAATTATGGTCATAATCCCTCCTATAGTCATGTTGTGTTGTGTGTGCATGTATAGTCCTGTGTGTGTGTGTGTGTGTGTGTGTGTGTGTGTGTGTGTCATGGCATTTTGCTGACTGCATTAATCCTAGGCACTTTCTGATTACTTCAGAAGAATTGTTCAAAGTTTGCATAGAGGACCTGAAAGGTGACTCAGTAGGTAAAAGGCATAGCTGGCAAATTTGATGATTCTCATTAGAACCCTAGGAACTATATGGGAGAAGAAGACAAAATGACTCCAGAACAGACTTGGTTTTGTTCTTTCACATACATGTTATGACATGCATGTGACCACATTTCATAACCCCACACACTCTGCCAGTGGTTCTCAACCTGTGGGTCATGACCCTTGTACTGAGATTACCTAAGACCATCGAAAGTACAGATATTTGCATTATGATTCATAGCAGTAGTAAAATTATAGTTATAAAGTAATAATGAAATAAATTTTATGGCTGATAGGTTATCACAACATGAGGGACTGTATTAAAAGATCACAGCATTAGGAAGGTTGAGAACCATCAAACTGAATGAACATATTATTAAATATAATTAAAACAAAGCTTGGAGGAATTCCAGTCTAAAAGATCTTTAATGGCTATATATTGGTTCATTTAAAATCATGTTTATTCACCAGTTCTCTAGACAGCTGAAAGTCTTTATTGAAAGATGAATACTTAGATTGTTGTATTTCACACTGCAGGACTGAAAACTTTTATATCCAAAATAAAACTGGCAGGGTCAGCTTGGCAAAGTCCCATTCTGTCAAACTTCTGTAAGGCTATAACCCTGATGCCTCAAATCTTCCCTTTCTCAGTAAAGCCATGTAATAAATGTTGACATTAAAAAAGGAGACACTGTCATCTGCTCCCACAAAGTAAGGCATTGGCTAGAATCTCAACTTGCGGCATGCTTTCCCCATCTTTTCCATTTCCATAGTCCCTCCAACATCGGTGAGACTGTAGTGAGACTGTAGTACATGGAAGAGTATACTAGAATGTGGACCTACTTTATCTAAGAAAGTCAGCTCAGACTGCCTATAAACTATGAGATTTACTTTTACCACTGTGTTCCAGGCAATATTCCCATTGATATCAATGGGAAGTTAGTGCAATTGAAGAGGGTAAAATTCAACCCAGCCAGCATGAGGAAATAATTTTACCTGTAATCCCTGCATGAACACAGAAATTTAGTTACTTCTGAGTAGGCTGAAGGCACATACCAATACTGCACAACAGGTAAAGGGCAGAAATGAGCAGTTCTCCGTCTGTTTTGTACTTTAGGCAATAGAGAGCCCAGGGAGGTTTGCTTCTCTTCTACACAATATAAAATCTGAAATAAATATGTTGCAGTGCAATTTGCTAGAGGCAAAATGTACTATTTGAGCACATTATTCTAGCATTATCATTTATGTGTAGCTTATATGTAATATCTTAGGCTATTTGGACGCAGCTTGTTTGTACATTTAAGTTTAAAACCAATAATTGTTTCTTTCAAAGACAACCACTATGCAGAATTTACTAATGACTTCATTACCTTTGCATATTTATAAGTAAATATGTGTAGGGTTGTGTACAACATATTTAAAAGCCTTAGACTAGCATGCAGAGGACCACAGGTGGGAAGAAACTACTGATCGCAGCTGTTGCGTGTGTCCTATGGGGGATTTACCCACTCTCAGTTGAGTCTCAGCCTCATGAGCTGCTAGAGGAAAAGAAGGAGGGGAAGGACTGCCATCCAGCTGAGATGGCAGCTGCTGCCACCTTGAATGTGCCCTCCAGCTCTCCAGTCACAAGGTGGAAAGTTTTCAAGGGGAAGCTAATTGGCAAAACAGAAAGCAAATGTAATAAGAGCCCCAAGTGAAAGGATTGTAAACCAACAACTAGAAAAATGTCCAGAGACTTCCTTCTTTATGTGTCGAAGCACGTGCCTCGAGTGGCTGGTATGGAGCAGAAAGGCAAGTCCACCTCCATCTGCACTAAAGCTTCTCTGTCTAATCAAGCTACAAAGACAGCAGCTGCCGTGGTTGAGCCTTCATATTTTAGTCTATGAATTAGAACTACCATAAGGCTGCATTTTCACCAAGCACAGAGAACTACTGAAGTCTTTGTTTTCATCATTTACATTCACTTCAAGTTGCTTCTGTGGACCTTGGGTGGGAATGTGTAGAGGACAGCTGTTTGGGTCCATAGTGACTTGTCCATAATCTCTGTGACATAGGAATTCATGGCACTTGCCTTTACTTTGTTAAATATTCCCACGTTTGGAGTTTTTCCCACATAAGGTTTACTGTCTAGTTCTTCTAAGGTAAATTTATATTCCAGTAGGTAAACCAGTTCTGACTGATACTTAATCAAGTTCACTTTCATCAGATGTCCTTGTTATCAAGAATAACTCTTGCAGAGAGTACAGATGCTTAACATGTGCTTACGAGCACAGTAGACTTTAAACTACATTTTGGACCACTTTATCAAGGATTTTATTTTCTCATAAAGATACTTCTGAGTGTGACTCCATGTTCATGTCATTGCAGAGGACTCAGTTACACTGCTTCACTTGGTTTTCACATCACATCATGAGTCACAGCCTTAAAGAAAGCAGGTGACAGAAATAGCTAGGGGTAGGGTTTAGTGGTTCAGTGGTGAGCGGTACCTTGGATTTGATCTCTAGGACATGCCACTACCGCTCCATACCCCCACAGACACACACAGAAAGAGAGACAGAGAGAGAGAGAGAGAGAGAGAGAGAGAGAGACAGAGAGACAGAGAGACAGAGAGACAGAGAGACAGAGAGACAGAGAGACAGAGACAAAGATATACAGAGAGAGACAGAGAATCTTACTTTTACCTTTCCTAGTCAGGCTAAATTATAGATAGCCTAAAACATGAGATTTAGAAAGATGCAACCATGATATATAGAAATATAGATATATAGAACCCCCATCATCGATAAAAGTACACGCTGTATCTTCAGTCAGTAATATCAAAAATCTTGCCCTTTCACTATATAACTACACATACTTTAGCTGAGTATCTGCATATGATGAGTTGTCAAATCAATAATAAAACATACATGGATTAAAAGTTAATACAAAGATCTTTTTGGCCCCTTAAGCTTGCTTCCTTAACATATTCATCTCCTGGAACTAGAGAGATGGCTCAGTGCTTAAGAATGGTGGCTGCTCTTCCAGAAGTCCTGAGTTCAATTCCCAATAACCACATAGTGGCTCACAACCATCTGTAATGGGATCCGAAGCCCTATTCTAGCATGAAGCTATACTTGCAGATAGAGCCCCCATTTACATAAGATAAATAAATAGTAAAAAGAAAAGAAAAAAGAAAATTCCTGCAAATTCATCTGCTTCTCCATCTTTTCTAAGTTTCCCTTTTCAGCACCTCATTGAGATCTCATCTTCCTGTACCACTCTACTCAAACCCAAGATTCATCATGTTATAAAGTCTTTTATTTTTCTATTGTTTTCCTTTCCAGATTTATCACACATAAAGGAGCCTACTACACAATCCAGACGTTGATTTTGTATTTTCCTTTATGGTTCTTTGTTTCAAAGTTTCTAAGTCTCATCTGCCAAAATTGACAACTCTATACCTTCTCAAGGGCAAACACTCTCTTCACTGAGCTACATGAGTTGATTACCAAGTGAGATCTATGGAGAAAATCAGTTAGTGAGATGGCCCTCCAGCTGAATGAAGTCAACCATCACAGCTTTTAAAAATAGAAAGCTGACCTTGCCAACTGAGAATGTGGTAGCCAAAGCATATGGGTCTTTCTTTCTCCTCAGTAGAGAATAACAGCACTCCAGGCTCCCCTGACAAGTGCATCCTTAAAGTTAACACTACTGGGCTCCTTTCAAAACTGTAGCTGAATAAATTATATCATGCTCACAGGGAAAAAAATAAAACAGTAAGGCTACCATCCCCAACATCTGATCATATACTCGCTTCATCACAATGATTGTAGAACTGGTTAAGGGCAGATTTCACTCTTGTATTGGTTTTGTGACTAAATTTTTCACAAATATTCTTGACTGGTCTTTAAGTAGAATGCTCATGGTTTTCATTGCCGGCTGAGTAGTGGTTACATGTGATGAAGAAGTGTGTTGCTTCTGAGCTGGATGGCTGGCTCACATTTCTTCTTTTTACTTACTACCTGTGTACTTTTGTCCAAGTTATGTAACTCTTAAGTCTCAGATTGCTTGTTTGTATAAAAGTGATATTAAGTACCTGGCTCATAAGATTGCTATTCAGTTACAAATTAAAAAATCCACCCATTACCAGGAGTAACTGGGACCAGTGGGACCAGGCACATGGGAACTCCACCAGCCCAGTGGCTCATGTTCCTTCTGGTCTTTCTGGGCCAACCAGACCCCTGAGCAGACCTTGGGTGCAAGCTCTGTAGCCCGTTCCACAACACCCAGAGGAAGCTCCACTCCTAGGCACTCTAACATGCCCAGGATCAGAGGTGAAGAGGACACAACATCTGTCCAAATACAGGGAGTAACTGGGACCAGTAGGACCAGGCACACAGGAACTCCGCCAGCCCAGTGGCTCAGGTTCCTTCTGGTCCCATAACACCCAGAGAAAGCTCCACTCCCAGGTGCTCTAACACACCCAGGATCAGAGGTGAGGAGGACACAATATCTGTTCCATTACCAGGAGTAACTGGGACCATCAGGACCCAGGCACACAGGAACTCTGCCAGCCCATGGCTTGGGTTGCTTCTGGTCTGTGTGGGCCAGCCAGTGCCCTGAGCAGACCTTGGGCACAAGCTCCACAGCCAGTCCAAAAACATCCAGAGGAAGCTCTACTCCCAGGTGCTCTAAGAAGCCTAGCATCACAGGATTCCAGAATTACAGGACCACAGAGACAGCTTGACTCTGAGGAGTTCTGACACAACCAGATCACAAGAAGGACAGGCTCCAGTCAGATTTGTCAAGGGCAGGTAGCACTAGAGATAACCAGATGATGAAGGGCAAGCTTAAGAATATAAGCAACACAAATCAAGGTTACTTGGCATCATCAGAACCCAATACTCCTACCATAGCAAGTCCTGGACACACCATCACACTGGAAACACAAGATTCAGATATAAAATCACTTCTCATGATAATGATACAGGACTTTAAGAAAGACATAAATAGTACCCTCAAAGAAATACAGGAGAACACTGGTAAACAGCTGTGTTTCCTTCACAGGGAAACAAAAATCCCTTAAAGAACTACAGGAAAACACAATCAAACAGGTGAAGGAAATGAGCAAAACCATCCAGAATCTAAAAATGAAAATAGAGACAATAAAGAAATCAGAAAGAGAGACAACCCTGGAGATACAAAACCTAGGAAAGAAATCAGGAGTCATAGATGCAAGCATCACCAACAGAACACAAGAGATAGAAGAGAGAATCTCAGGGGCAGAAGACACCATAGAAAACATCGACACACCAGTCAAAGAAAATTCAAAAAGCAAAAAGCTCCTAACACAAAACATCCAGGAAATCCAGGATGCAATGAGAAGATCAAACCTAAGGATATTAGGTATAGAAGAGAGTGAAGACTCCCAAGGTAATGGGCCAGTAAATATCTTCAACAAAATTATAGAAGAAAATTTCCCTAACCTAAAGAAAGAGATACCCATGAACATACAAGAAGCCTATAGAACTCCAATTAGACTGGACCAGAAAAGAAATTCCTCCCATCACATATTAATAAAAACATCAAATGCACTAAACAAAAAAAGAATTTTAAAAGCAGTAAGGGAAAAAGGTCAAGTAACATATAAAGCCAGGCCTATCAGAATTATACCAGACTTCTCACCAGAGACTATGAAATCTAGAAGATCCTGGGTAGATGTCATACAGTCCCTACACGAACACAAATGCCAGCCCAGGCTACTATATCCAGTAAAATCTCAATTACCATAGATGGAGAAAACAAGATATTCCATGACAAAACTAAATTAACACAATATCTTTCCACAAATCCAGCCCTACAATGGATAGTAAATGGAAAACATCAACATAAGGAGCAAAACTACACCCTAGAAGAAGCAAGAAAGTAATCTTTCAACAAATCCACACAAATCTAATTCCACCTCCTACAACAAAAACAACAGGAAGTAACAATTACTTTTCCTTAATATATTAATATGAAAATTAATATTATCAACATATCTTAATCAATTGAAATCCAAAAATATGAGGAATTAGAAATGTATTGATTGTCATCCAATGGTCTCTCTAATTTGGTAATTGGAGAAATAGGGTCAATATTATACAATTCATATACACTTACAGCTTGTTTATTTGTGACAGTGTCTGGCTGTGTACAACATAAGGATCTTGAAATCTTACTTCTCCTATCTCAGCCTCTCTATTAGTAGTATTGTTTATTTCATGTCTTTACACTTTACTATGGTTTTCAGAACCATAGTATGCATATTTTACATATTTTCAGCTTACATATTTTAAAAGTATTTATATATCCAAAAGAAATATAGA